>CM049813.1:2899324-2984324 GCA_027422405.1 Ptychobarbus kaznakovi
GGTTCGTCAATCTTGAGCTTTGAGTCTAGAGATTTATGATCTGGGATTTAAGAGATGAAGGGAGATGGAGTAGATGTGTTAGAAGAGGCTTGTGTTTCCCTAAACACTGTGTCTGTCTGAATGTGTGGATCAGGTTTTCTTCAGTTCGAGGTGTGATCAACAATAGCAAGGCAGCGCTGCAGATGATTATCTTATTAACTGCTGTGTCTGTGAGGGCATGGCTGCCTTTTGCAAATGAAGACGTGCTCGTTTCTCCATCCTTCTCACTTGCTCTTCGATTCAGTTTTTATTTGGTGCCGGCGTCACGTTTTTACATGCTGCATGACAGATGCCATAACATTGTCCGACTGCACTGGAGTATATCCACGAGCTGTTTCAATACTGCACCTTGTGCTCTAGTTGAACAAATCAGAGTTTCAGAGTAGGTTTTTAGTTGACAAAACCAAACAAAGTCCAGTCTTTTTTAAAGTAAATGCAAACGTACCTGTGTATCCACTGGAACTGGAACAAGCCTCTAAACAAGCCATAACATGTTCTTTGTACTATTGTGACATGATTAAGACTGTAAGTATAGTTCATTATTTAATATGTTAGACAGTTTACACTTTCATGTAGGTATTGGTAAAGTAATTTAATATATATTAATAATATAACAGGCTCCCTGATGCAAGGAAAAGCAACTTATGCTGGAGCCTGAGGGCAGAATGTAAAGTTAACATCCGCTCTCCACATTTCTGATCATAACACTGTAATAATGCACTGGTGTATTAGCCTAGTTTTACTGTCTGCAAATATTGTCCAAGTAAAGTCAGTTTTTATTTATAAAGCACTTTCAATATTACCCAAGATTGCATAAAAAGACCTTACTAAAAACAAGTAACCTAAATCCTAAAACCCCTGATTACATACTCAAACACTGTGAAAATAAATGTCTTAAAGGGGTCATCGGATGCCCATTTTGCCCAAATTGATATGATTCTTTAGGGTCTTAGTGAAAAGTCCATAGCATACTTTAGTTAAAATTTCTCAATGGCACCCTTTTTTACCCTGTCAATATCAGCTCTGTTTCAGCAAGCTGTTTTAGTCCATGTAGCTTTAAATGCTAATGAGCTCTGCTGACCCCGCCCCTCTCTTCCAGCGGGTGACGAGCCGATTAAACTTCAGCCGCAAAACTGGCTAACTAGCACATTATTAGGAAAGGCGATTTGCAAAGATTCATAAAAACCCTTATACTCACTTCTTCTGTAGATCAAGCTGGATCACGAATGATTTACGGGTACGTAGATGCGTTTATGTAGATCGGGGATTGGCGCACTCACTTTTAAATTAACGTAATGTTAATCCTCTGCGTCTTCAGCAGCTCAGATGTCAGGAGTAAATGACGACTGCTATATTCATTATTACATCCAACAACTAAACACCTCAATCGCATAATCGGAGACATTCTTGTCTTCCCGTCACCGGAGTCGACACAATGGCGGACTGATGACAGCTCAATCAGGGCGGGTCTAAAGGTCTCTGAAAAAGTCTGAAATTTCCATATGCGTTTTTTCGTATTCATTATCCTAATAAATCTGCATGCGCAGAAACCTTGCACATTGATTCCGATGCGTATTAATCCGTTGTGAAAACATTTGCAAAGCAGTACTAAATGGAGTCTTCAAGCATTGAGGATGATTTTGTTGTCCTCTCGCTTCATAGAAAAGATAAAAAGAAATGAAATATTGAGTCCATCCAATCCTAAAATACAGAGAGGGCAGAGTGTTCCCCTTTATTAAGGAGAAGCGGGATTATCACGGGCGATTCAAAGTTTATTTCAGGATGTCAGTTTGATGCTTTGCTAGCGATACTAGAGCCACATATTAAAATGAAGACCACCAGTTTCTGTGAACTCAGTGTGCAAGGATCTATATACAATGCTTTGTGCTGCGAGACGAAGTGGATAAACTTGACAATCGCCATTCTGGATTTTGGCATTCACTTTGGCTCTGAACGGTCAATGCTTGCCACGAATGCGGAAAACACAAAAAATCAAACCCGATCAGAATTTTATTATGACGGATGAAAATTTCAGAGGCTGTGTGTAAACGTGATTGACATAAATTTGAGTGTTTAATTTTGTCATTTTACATTATTGACACACTATTTTTCTATTTTGATATTGTGCAGTTGCTTTGACACAATTTGTATTGTTAAAAGCGCTATATAAAAAGGTGACATAACGTGAGGTCGTGTTTATTTTTTAACATGCGAAGATTTCGGACTCTGTGTGCAATGACCTTTAGGTAAGAGTAAGACGGTCTTGTCAATCAACTCTCGTGGGAGGGGCCTGTACCGAACTACGTCATTCTGACAGGACTCTCAGAACAGCCTGATTTGAGAAAACACTGGGTGGATTTGTATCATTATAGGATGGATGTGTACACTAATGACTTGTAACATTAATTTAGCATTCGATGACCCATTTAAGTCTGCTTTTGAAATCGTCAGTAGAGTGGATATAATCTTCAGCAGCAAACCAATCCCCTGGAAATACAACATAGTGGACATAGTCTAAGGCAAAGTCATCCAGTATTATAAAAAGCACTTAAGACGATGTCCAATATATTCAGTTTAAATGTGTATGAACAATGTACATCTGTTTGTAGTGGCAACCCAGGCTCATTGGAAATATGTGCTTGTGGTGGCATTTCTCCAACACCGATATTATGTACCTTAATGCACATTTAATGGCAATTTCAAAGTGAAATATCTAGTGAGTGGCGCTAAAAAACACGTTCAGTATGGGATTGTGGCTGTTGGTACAATATTACTGCGTTTTTATTATGTTGCTTCGGGTGTGTATCGCGGCGGTGTAGAATTCAAATATCCAATAAATGTTGCTAACAGATGATGACATTTTTTTATTGAAATTCTGGCCCTGTAAATTGGTATTTGTATGAAAAGGAATAAAAGTTGCTTGCGTTTTGCTGCATCTAGTGTTCATTTAAACTGCAAACTGCAGGTTATTGTATGGATTTTTGTCAAAACAACTTTGGGCACAGACTGAGACGTTTATTTATTATTTTTGGAGCATTTAAATGTTTTCATAAACTCTTCTTTTAAATGAACATTTTAACTCACCTCACCTTGTCTTTCCGAACCCATAATAGCTCCAGAAAGAATAAACGAATGCCTCAGTCTGTGGGGCCCAATGTTGTTGGACCATCGCTCTTCAGAATATCATCTTCTTTGTTGTGCAGTAGACTAAAAATTAAATGAAATATTACTTTACAATGACATTAATCCCTTCAAACACTCCTCTGACACATGAACACTTGTCCAAAACCTGCCAGGGAAAGAGCAGCTCTGGCCACACAGGAGAAGCTGAAGAAAGCTGTAGTCTTGTGTTGCCGTCTTTCTTTCTCTCCCTTTGTCTCCTGTGATGGACCGGTGGAGAGTTTTCCTGGTTTGCAATGGATTTCGAATCTCTGCTGTGCTAGGATTATGCTAAGAGCCCAGTTTTGTTGTTTCTAAAGCTCTCTATCCCACCCTCTCGTTGTCTCTCGCTCTCTTTTTAGGGGCTTGAGCTCTAAAAGAAGGGTTTTGTGTTTTGATCTGATTTAAGACTCACTGGCCAGCCTTTGCTATTATCAACCTACTTATGCTGAGATGTGATGGCGGCAACCTTATACCAGCGCACTCTCTGTGTGTGTGTGTGTGTGTTGTGTGTGTTGTGTGTGTGTGTGTGTGTGTGTGTGCCCCTCTTCTCTGAACAGTGTAACAGAGAAATCAAAAGGGCCAGCAGTGCTATACACTCAGGAACACAATTTCAATTTCAATTCACTGCCGCTGCTAAGTACGTGATATGGAGATGACAATCAACCTTCTTGTCCTCCATTTTATTGCACAGCCAAGTCTATCAGTCTGCCACGCTCTGCTCGGCTCTCCTGTCACTTTCCTGCCACACAAGAAGCCGGAGAGACATTGATGAGTGCATCGTGTGGGTGAAGGATGCGTCTGTCCATTATCATCATCTTCTTTAATAAACCCACTAGGATTTTCATTTTTTGTTTTTTAATCAGACAACATACGAGCACTCACTGACCCAGTAGATGAGACATAATGTGACTTTTTTATATTGCTTATAAACGGTCCGTCTTCTCTGTTTAGATTGAGACATCTTTATTGGGTCTTTAAAAAAAAATTCCTTAAAGGGACAGTTCACCAAAAATGGAAATTCTGTCATCATTTATTCACCCTCAAGTAGATCCAAACCTGTGTGAATGTGTTTGTTCTGAACACAAAGGAAGATATTTTGAAGAAAGTCTGTAATCAGGCTGTTTTGGGGCACCATTGACTTCCATAGTAGGAAAAACAATACTGATGCCCCAGAAATGCTCTATGTGTGTAAATGAGACAGAATTTACATTTTTAGGTGAACTATCTCTTTAAGATTCGCTTAAAATATTTAGGACAGTTATTGTTAAAAAGCAGTCTAAATGTCATAATACATCATGCTTTTGACTGAAATGCTCTGTTTTGCAGCTTGCACTTTAAAGTGTCTCTGTTTTGGTTTTATGGATATTAAATTCCATGGAGTGTGTCATACAGCTGTTTATGAATGTAAAAGTATCAAAAGTGTCAAACGTTTAAGACATATTGAGTTTTCACCATGTCTAGAAGACTTTTGAGAAAATGTAAGTATATTATGAGACAATAAAAGTGTTTTTGACCTTGGATGCATGTACAACTATTGAAGGACCACCAAAACAAAACCAGGATACCGTTAAAATAGCATAATGGGGCACTTTAAAACTTCTATGTGATTGGTTACTATTTTGATTGGCTAATATCTTTGCATTGAAAATGATTGACACTTTCTCGCCAAAAATTTACGAAGCAGCAAAAATATAGATGACTACGGAAATAAATCAGCAAAGTAAAATCAAATCACAAAATCAAGGTTAAATCAAACAACAGATTCCCTGTCTGAGGGGATTTCATAATAGCAATAGACTACTTTTATGAATTATGATCATTATTAAATTAGATCATAATTAAAAACATGTCCGTTGATCCTCCTGGCCCAAATCTTAGTCGTGTTACCCGACTTTTTATTTGACAAAGTTTTTACCCTATGTGTCTAGATGTGTCTAAAATCCCCCCACAAAAAATAGGGGGGGGGGGGTCTTAATGTGCAAAACAGAAAACATTCATACATCACTGTTATTCAGTAACAAAAATAAGTTCACTCTCTCAAAACAGTTCAGAAGCGGATACTTGGCAAATGTCACTGTTCAGATGGAAAATATTTATAAGGGCATATTTAATAAATATGTTAAAATGAGATTAAGTATTGTCAAACGGAAGTAGTAGTATTTCTTTCAATTGTAATTTAAATAGTATGGAATTTGAAGTGATGCACTATTAATTTTACTGACAATCATTTATGAAAATTCCTGAAAATATACATCCGTATTATATAACAAATTATTGAAGCAAGACATTTTTATAACATGTTCATAGTTTAATGAACAACATGCTTCATGCATCTACTAAACATCTCCTTCATTCAAGCTGTTTAAGTCATTTGAACACCCCCCCCCCCCCCATAAAAAAAGGGGACAATGTAGATAATATTTAAAACTGCTCCGTATCACTTTGACCCAGGACCACCGCTGGCCAAATGCGTTCCCTATGCAAAACAAATTGCCTTCCAGAGACTCCCTCAGTATAAATGGCCCTGCAGATCCTGCTTTGACCCGTGTTTAGACACCTGTGTGGCGCTGCGAGGGTTAAAGTGGGCCAGAACTGAAGCACTGCCTATTGAAGCTGCACATTAATGCATCTGTTGAGCGCTGGACTGATCGCTTGATCTCTGCTTTTACATTTGAACTCTTTCATTCAAAGAAGTTAAGATCTACTCATCGTGGCCATGTCTGATGAAATGACGGAGAAAATAAATACATTTCAGTCTTTCAGGTTTATTTGAAACTCGACCACAAATGAGTGTTGATTTGCTGCTTGGGCTTTAATGAATTCTGCCGTACCTGTGCAGAGGACAAGATGACAGAAAGAGAGATGGAGAACAGGAGCTACAGAAGAGAGTGATAATAACACATGGAGACCCCCCCCCACCCCCCCCCCCCCCCCCATCAGTCAGGGCCTCTTGTGTTTGACAGATTGGTCAGACGTTTCTTATTTGGCTCTATTGACTTGTAAGCAAATGGCTGGCATTGCATCGAGCTCTGTTAACACTTTGACTTGTTTGTCCTCTTTTACTTAATTAAGTTGAGATAAATAATGACCTCTTTACGGGAAGCCAACGTTTTTTTCCCCGTCCTCCATGCTGACTCCTCGTTCATTGACCGATTTCTTCTTTATTAGCTCTCTTTGTTTTTTGAGCTTCTCTCTCTCTTTGCCTTTTATGTCAGCTTTCAGTTTTGAAGGTGAAGTTTAAACTGCAGTTCCTGTATCTGTCTCACTTTGAATTTGGATAATTTGGAAGAGCTCTCAATTACTCACCTTTATGTCATACATCTGCATTCTCTCTCTTTTTTTCCCTCATTGAAGTTTAGTAGAATATTCACAATTATCTTTCTGTATGATGAAATCATAGAGTGATCACATCATAACTGTAGTGCTTCATGCACAGCGGTCCAAACACCTGAAACATTCCACTCTAGCTTTCTCAAATTTGCTGGACAAAGGGTAGGATTTTTAGTAAACAATGACTTAAATTTTAGACTGCTTCGCATTTAGTTAAATCTAAAAACACATTTATCAAAACAGTAACCACAGCTTGGACAAATCTAAAACTTTAATGACAAATTTAAACACGGTCCCACTTCATGTTAGGTTGCCTTAACTAGTATATATTTACATTAATATTTCATACAATGCACTTATTGTGTACATACATTTTTTACATTGTACTTCTATTTTATAAAATGCATGCATGTAGTTACATCTCTAATTAGTTTCTGTAATCACTTTTATAATTACACCGTTGACCCATCCCTTACACCTTAACTCACCCTTAAACCTACCATACCGCCAAACCCGTCCCTAACCTCACCCGCATCCCACCTCGATAGCAGCAGAATTGTTTTGCAATACAATATGACCACAATAAGTACATTGTACTTATTTTTTGGTGTAAGTACACAGTAGTTAAGGCCACCTAATATAAAGTGGAGCCTTAAACACTATTCAAAACTAAATTATTTAATTCAGATTAATCACAAGCCACAGTCATTACCAGTGTTAGGTGTAACACATTACAAGTAACTCAAGTTACATACTCAGATTACTTTTCAAAGTAACTAGTAAGGTCACACATTACTGTTAAATTTACAACTAAATCATTACTTTTTTTAAAATAACTAGCACGAGTTACTTAGTTTTCCCATTTATTTCCACTCTCCTGTCCCAGTGTTGAGAGAAATTGTGAGTGTTATGCAGAGACACTTTCTTCAGCCAGAGGCTTATTAATTTAACTTTTGGTGTGAAAGCGCCTTTACAATTGCCAAAATCGAACTTTTTTTTGGTTTGTCATTAAAAACAAGTAAGCAAGCCCAGCCCATGTGACAAAAGGTAACACAATGCATTACTTTCCATAAAAAGTAATTAAGTAATGCAATTAGTTACTTTTTTATGGAGTGACACAATATTGTAATGCATTAATTTTAAAAGTAACTTCCCCCAACAACTCTTTATTTTGATGGACATTTTGCTGTCTATAAGTCACTTTGCAAGTACATCAGCTTATTCTACTAACCCAGTCTACTAATACTCTAATGACTGCTATTTGAAATGTAGTTGTGGCTATCAAAATAAAGTGTAACCTTACCAAAACCACCCGATCACGTGTGCCCGAAGCGTGAATCCGTATTCAGAAAGACATGTGAAATACATAACGATTGCTAACGGTTGCCTGTTGCATTATAATACATACAATTGCACTTACCATATAAACCGAGTAAGGAGAGATGACTGAGGATGATGGCGAATGATTTGCAGATCCTGAGCACCACTGACAAACATCTAATCTTGTAAAATGTGTGCTAAGTGCTGCCGCTCCATAATATAAACTTACGTGCGATCGTGAAAGTGAAACTAAAAAGCGATCATGCATTCAAAAGCAGTTTCAATTCCTGGCATAATAGCGGCTCGCTGATGCTGGCAGTTATATGACGTTACAGTATAACTACCCAATGAAATAACTGCAAGAGAAAGTATTGAAATGTGTGTTTTCCTCCCATCTCATATTTATTCCCTTTAGGGGTTCCGTAGTACACATAGTTTTCTTTCCGAACACAGTATAGGGATGTGGCGGATTGGGGTGGGGGGGTGGGGCACGATGTTGGCTCAACATCACGATGTCTATCTGCCATTGGCGATGGATGATGGCATCGTCAATCTGCCTGAATGGAGAAGTGCAAACAGGTTGTGTCCGGGGTGAGAGGGGTCTGTGATGTTTCCTTCCCGGTTCTTCACTCTGGAGTAGTACAACTCCTGAAGGTTGGACAGGGGCACACCAATGATCCTTTCTGCTGTCCTAACCATCTGTTGCAGTCTTCTTATATCTGATTTACTGGCTGACCTAAACCAGACAGTTATAGAAGAGCACATAACCGACTTAATAACAGCTGATTAAAACGGTCATATGCGCCTGTGGCAGGTTGAACTTTTTCAGTTGACGAAGGAAGAACAACCTGAGTCAATGTGATTGTCCCACTTCAGGTCCTGAGAGATGGTAGTTCCCAGGTACCTGAACGACTCCACTGCAGCCACAGTGCTGTTCATGGTGGTGAGTGTGTGTGTGTGTGTGTGTGTGTGTGTGGGGGGGGGGGGGGGGGGTCCATGGTTTTGCACCTGGTAAGGCTGCACCTGGCAACCAGCTCCTTTACCTCCTGTCTGTATGCAGACTCATCACCGTCCTGGATGAGGCCGATCAGTGTGGTGTCGTCTGTAAACTTCAGGAGCTTGACAGAGGGGTCTTTAGTTGTGCAGTCATTCGTGTACAGAGAGAAGAGCAGTGGGGAGAGAACACAGCCCTGAGGAGCTCCAGTGCTGATGGTGTGGGTGATGGATGTGTATTTTCCCAGCCTCACTAGCTGCTGCCTGTCTGTAAGGAAGCTGGTGATCCACTGACAGATGGAGGTGGGCACAGAGAGCTGGGTCACTTTATTCTAAAGGGTGTCTGGGATGATGGTGTTGAAAGCAGAGCTGAAGTCCACAAACAGGATCTTTGCATAAGTACCTGGTTTGTCCAGATGCTGCAGGATGAAGTGCGGTCCCATGTTGACTGCATCATCCACTGACCTGTTTGCTCGGTAAGCAAACTGCAGGGGTCTAGCAAGGGTCCAGTAATGTCCTTCAGGTGGGCCAACACGAGCCTCTCAAATGACTTCATGACCACAGACGTTAAAGCAACAGGTCAGGTTTTATAGAGTTATGCAATACTGTAATGCATTATTTTAAAAGTAACTTTCCCTGACACTGAATAACAGAATCAATTATGGAATCTGAACTATGAAGGCAGTCCAGATTCTGCTGTAAAGCAGCTCTAAATGACAATAGTGTTATTATTCAGCTGAACTTAGTTAATCGATCAGCTATAGGCAGCTCTACAAAAGACAGCAATGCTGTTATTCAGCTCGAGCCAGTTCAGTGTTGATTCACTTCAGTTCAATAACTGTGTCAGTGTTGCAGGATGCGATTCAGCTGTAAAACAGCTCTACAGTAAACCATGCTGCCATTATCCAGCTTAATTCAGTTCAGGTTTTGTTCTCATCCAATGGTGTCAGTCAATGCAGTCATATCGATACAGAAATAGAGGAAAAAACGTGTACCTTATAACCTAAAGGATTCATATAGTCTACGTATTAGTATCTAAGTGGAGCATTTTAGGACTTTTTGAAAGGATATCACTCCAGTGACAGATTTCTGAGTGTAAAATGTGTCGTTTTTTGCTAAAATAACAGCACACGTCTTACACAGAAGCATACAGAAGTATCGCTCTTGAGCAGTGTTTAGGCTGGAGTTGGTTTATGTTGAATGAGGTCGTTTTTATATCATAGCTCAAGGTCAACACTCATCTTGTTTCATCTTCCACCACTGTCCATTAAAACTACATAAACGCTTCACGATCTCTCTCGTGCAAATTGTAAACCAGCCAAACAACCCCTGACACATTTTCAATATTATCACATTAAACCGAGTTTGATTGATAATGTAATATTGGGCTAAGGCAAAACATCAATCATGGCAAGTATATTAATTATTTAATATTGCAGTGTAATGCAGGAATCGATGCAGGAGTGTGTTCAGGGAGGAACAAGAGGGATGAAAATATGTGCTCCCCGCAGACCTGCAGGAAATGGACGGATAAAAAATAGAAAGATGTAGCTTAAAAAAAATGAAAAGGTGAAGATGTAGCAGTTCAATAAAAATGTATATTCATTTGCCGATAATGTCTTCCTGCGTCTGCACTCAGCAGTGCTGGGATTTGGTTTGAAGGCTAATTTAATTAGGATGTTTTTTTTCTGCACAGACGTGTGCCAAATAGAGACAGATACAATTAGAAGAATACAGTAATTTAGCCATAGACAGAGTAAGCCGCTAAATGACCAAAAAAAGAAGAGAGATGAGGGAGGGTGCAAATATAATAAGCGCTTGTGAAATTGAATAAGTGATTATAAAAAGAAAACAGAATTAGTGTGATGAGGGGAAAGAGAAGAGAGATTGTCTCTTTCGTGAGGAATGGTTTACCTCTAATTGTTCTTCATTAACGGATTACAGCTCTCTGTCACCACTGTAACTTATTTTTAGCTGCATTAGTGTGTTACATTAGAATATCTGTTAGCTTGCACTGGTCTTGCTGTGCTAAGATGGAAATGGTCACCCAGAAAAGCCTTCTTTGGGTAGTGAAAGAATCTAAGTTGGTTAAGATTGAAAGGTTGCTGGTGAAGGAGAGATGGATGGGGTTGTGGAGGGGAGAGGGGGTGGAGTGGGTTTCACATGGGCTTTTGTGTCCCTGATTACTGGAGTCATTTCTGAGCTGCCACGGGCTAGATAACATCATGTTTCCTAACCATGCTTCTTTGTCAAACACACACACACACACACACACACACACGCGCACACACATGCACACACATATACATATACACACACACACACACGCGCACACATATACATATACACACACACACACACAGACACACACACAGACACACACACACACACACACACACACACACAGACACACACACAGACACGCACAGACGCACACACACGCACAGACGCACACACACGCACACACGCACACACACACTCACACACACACACACACACACACACACACACACACACACACCACACACACACACACACACACACACACACACACACACACCTCAGTCGAAGTAAAAGTAATTCGTTACTGTACTTAAGTACATTTTTCAAGTATCTGTACTTTACTGGAGTAGTTTTATTTTGAGTAACTTTTACTTTTACTTCACTACATTCCAAAGCATAAGATCGTACTTTTTACTTCACTACATTTCATAAAACATATCGTTACTCCTTATAATACATCACGTGCTCCGAGACGCAGAAGCCGTGGTTTATTCATGAACAAACTGATTATTTTCGATGAACCTGTTCAATCGGTTCGCAGATCGCAACAAACGATTCATTCACGAATTGGAAAGATCCCATTGCAGCTGTTCTCGAGTCGAAAACTCACTGATTCAAATGAACCGTTTAGAGCGAGTCTTCAGTGAACTGAACTCACAAGTAAAGAACCGGGAAGTATTGTGAGCGCGCGTGCAACTGATGCTGCGAAAAGTAAGTTACTAATGTCGAATTTTAGAATTAATTATTATAACTGAAAATCACATTTAGCTCAAAACTGTCAGTTGTTTGTGAACTAAATCTGCTGTAAAGGGTGATCTATTTAAGCCCACTGAAATGCTTGAATGCAGACAGATCAATGGCAGTGTCTCTAAGTTTTAGGTCAAAAAACCAAACATTAAAATAACACAGATTAAATAAAATAACTCATGCACGTTCATATTCCCCACTGCTGTAACGTTAGCAGTTTTATTAAAATGCTACGCATTTAGCCCTATGTGTTGTCTATTTTTATATTGTTTATCAACAGTATAATTTTTTATATTGTTTAGATCAACTAGCCGAGTAGACAGATATGAATGTTTATTCATAACCATACTGAAAATAAGTAAATATTGTTACCTGATGCTAACTGTCTAGCTAACAAGCTTGCTGGTGCTAAGTTGAGGAAATTTTTAGATATAAAGTCCAAATATTTTTATTCAACCACCTAGATAGATTCCATCTGAGGTAAAAAGAAAGGATGTGATGTTCAGAATATGGTAACTACAGTAATTATCAAAGTGGGAAGTAATGCCTTCTGGGGGCATTTGGCCAGGGGTGTTTTACACCACAGACAAGGTTTGACAAGAAAAAAATCATTATGAAAATATAATTATATTTTCCTTAAAATGTTCTTCCTAACTTCAGGCCTAATTCTCATTTCATATATAACTGACGTTCTGCAAAACAACAAGCTTTAAAACACTTTATTCTTACTGGTGAAAATTAGATGGTCAAATCTGTTTTCTCTCATGTACATCGCAGTGTAAGCTTCACAGTGAACATTACTACATCACTCTAGTCAACAACATAGTCCAAATCAACAACAAAAATATATCTTGACTCCATATAGTGGTTATTTTGGGAAAATCCCAGGTATTTTGAACAGTAGGATTATAAAAATATGTGCTAATATAAAATTAAATAAAGTAGTCTATATAAAATTGGAAAATAAATCTATCTATCAGTACTTTTTTACTTAAGTACATAAAAAATCTAGTACTTTTGTACTTTCACTCGAGTAAAATTGAAAAAGCAGTACTTTCACTTTTACTGGAGTAATATTTTATTATACATATCTGTACTTTTACTCAAGTACTTGATTTGTGTACTTCGTCCACCACTGACACACACACACACACACACACACACACACACACACACACACACACACACGGTTTACGGGGGCTCTCCATAGGCGTAATGGTTTTTATTCTGTACAAACTGTATGTGCTATTGCCCTACACATAAACTTAGCCCTCACAGGAGACTTTGTGCATTTTTAGATTAAAAAAACACCATTTAGTATGTTTTTTTTAAGCCTTTTGGCTTACAGGGACATAGGCAGTGTCCTCATAAACCACCTTCATGTTGTAATACCCATGTTATTATACAGATTTGTGTCTTCATAAACCATATATACCAGTTCACATGCACACACACACACATGCGCACACACGCAGACACACAGACGCACGCACACACGCACACACACACACACACACACACACACACACACACACACACACACACACACACACACACACACACACACACACACACACACACACACACACACACACACACACACACACACACACACAGTGTTTGCCACATTATCATTGTATCTTTTTTGTCATTACCTGGTTATATTCAGTGAGTATCATCGCACCTGTTCTGTTTGCTTTAGTTTAGAGGCCTTTATTCTGTTTTTGTCCTCTCCTTTTACATTTCCCTGTGGAGTAAGTGTTACTGTATTTTGATTGTTTACAAGAATGTCACATTTTTTTTAAACAAGTAAATCTTGGCAAGTCAAAATCATTTTGATAAAATTTTTGTTTGTGGTCTGTAATTGTTTTTTTTATATATATATTTTTTTATATAAGTTAATCTTCTGCTCAGCAAAAAAATACAGTGAGAACAGTAATATTGTGAAATACACTGCCGGAGCCAAAAAGAGACACCGTTTGGATTCAAACAAGCAAATACTGAAGAGTCTAGGACTGGATCATTATTGAAGGGATTTTGCAGCAATTCTTTTAATGCAGTGTGTAGATATTCATTTCTTAAACAGGCATGTTTGAAGACGTACTCATGTCCATATTCCAGGATGATAATACAAAGATCAGGCTCAAGTTGTGAAATAGTGGCTTGGTGATTATAAGACATCATTTTCAAGTATGAATTGTCCACCACAGAGTCCTGGGGCTGGTTGCACTAGTCTCCAAAATCATCTATTTTTTTTTCTTTAAGGCTGGTCATAACTTTTAAAGTGAGTTATTAAAAGATAAAATGGTCTAATTTGAATTTAGAAGTGTCCTAAGACTTTTGTACAGTACTGTACATGGATATATATGACATGGGTGTTTGAGAAATCAAAAGCTACACACTGCATCAGTTACGGTTAAAATAATTGTTGCCCAACATACAAGCCAGAAACATATTAACCACTGCACCTTCAATCCTAAATCATGCATATTTGCTTATTTAAATCCAGACGGCGATTTGTATATATATTTTTGAACATGTGTATGAATGCATTAATGAGACAGTGAATGGTTATTTAATGTAAACACACCCACACAGCATCTGTGTGCATCATTATTCTCATGTCTTTAACCGGTGGCATTTTCTCTCTGACTCTCACCACTTGTAATTATTTTAAAGAGAGTAAAAGCCTCCTGCCCTCATGGATCCCAGTGGTTGATAAATACAGTAAATCTGTTAAATGCAGTGATAATGGGTGATCCGTGAGAGGAGGAGAATGAGTGGGAGCTCAGGGTGATGAGACGCGTGCTGTCTTTGTGTTATTTACAGGGGTGCAAATGTGTTCTTGTGTTGCAGGGAAACAGGAATCATCAAAGCTGCGTTAGAACATCTGGTAAGTTCTGCTTCTCCCCCCCTTCAGTGTTTTCCCAATCTTTGATATCTGCATCCAAAGTGAATGTTCAGCAATTGCCTTTGAATAGCTTTAGCTGTCAGACAGACTCAGAGGTCTCTCTATAACTCCCACACCATTGCCTGGGTTTTCATGACAGTCGCTCTTTCGTTTGTCCCCTTGCTTTTTTAATTTTTGCTTTTGTCTTTTTCGCTAAAAGGTGTGGTGTTAAATAATTTCTTCCCCCGTAAGGATGTGCTCTGTAAATGTCAGTAGGGCGATTCAGAAAAGGGATTCAGCAGTGGAGCGTGTGTTTGTTTTGATCTGTATCCTCAATAGAGGGGGTTACATACAGATGTCACGGTTCGATACGATTTCGGTACAACAGGAAAAAACAAAGAAATCTACTATGCTCGGTTTCTTTTCATTTATTTTAAACAGACAGTTGTGCAAATTACAAATTTCTTCCACTTAGATGTGAAAATACTAATTATTAATACTAATACTATTATTAAATCGTTATATTATGTATAAAATCTGTCTTGTTTTCATTCTGAGTGTACACAAATACAAGCAGACCTTTATCCAGGGATTATTAATAAGACAATACGTGTTTAAAGTTGATTCTGCTGGTATAAGGAAACAGTTGATCGCGCGCTGGAGCACACACACACACACACACACTTTTATTAATTGTATATATTGAACATTTAACATTCAAAATGTTACAAACATGATCGCGTTTCCTAACACACACACACACACACACACACACACACACACACACACACACACACACACACACACACACACACACACACACACACACACACACACACACACACACACACAAAACACATCAGTTCCAGCATCGCTAAAGTTAGTAGTCTAACTTTATCAAAATCAAATACAAACATCAGCGCACCCGCCTCTGTGTCACCGCTGGAACGCGACTGAAGTAACTTACAATGCCTATAATTTACATTTATTTATTTATTTATTTAGTAATTTAGCAGACGCTTTTATCCAAAGCGATTTACAAATGAGGACATTATAGAAGCAATCAAAACCAACAAAAGAGCAATAACATGCAAGTGCCATTACAAGTCCTGGTTAGCCTAACGCAGTACACGTAGGAAGGATTTTTTTTTTTTGAAAACTAGTATGTAAAATATAGAAACATTAAACTTAGTGTTAGTTTTACAAGAAAAGCTAGCAGTTAGAGAATAAATATGCAATTGATAGAGGGTCAAATGTTTGTGTTTTTTTTTTTATAAAAAGAAGACAGATTAGATAAAATAAATTTAGAATAGAGAGTGCTAGAGTTAGAGGGTCAAATAAAGATGGAAGAGATGTGTTTTTAGCCGTTTCTTGAAGATGGGTAAGGATTCAGCTGCTCGGATTGAGTTAGGGAGGTCATTCCACCAGATGGGAACAGTTAATGAAAAAGTCAGTGAAAGGGATTTTGTGCCTCTTTGGGATGGTACAGTAATGCGTCATTCACTTGCAGAACGCAAGCTTCTAGAGGGCACATAAGTCTGAAGTAATGAATTTAGGTAAAGGGGTGCAGTTCTGTAGGCAAACATTAATGCCTTGAATTTAATGCGAGCAGCTATTGGTAGCCAGTGCAAATTGATGAACAGAGGTGTGACGTGCGTTCTTTTCGGCTCATTAAAGATTAATCTTGCAGCAGCGTTCTGGATTAATTGTAGAGGTTTGATGGAACTGGCTGGAAGACCTGCCAAGAGAGCATTGCAATAGTCAAGTCTGGACAGAACAAGAGCCTGAACAAGGAGTTGTGTTGCATGTTCCGAGAGAAAGAGCCTGATCTTCTTAATATTATATAATGCAAATCTACAGGACCGGGCAGTTTTAGTAATGTGGTCTGTGAAATTCAGCTTATCATCAATCACAACTCCAAGGTTTCTGGCTGTTTTTGAAGGAGCTATGGTTGATGAGCCTAATTGGAAGGTGAAATTGTGATGAAACGATGGGTTTGCTGAAACAACAAGCAGTTCTGTCTTAGCTAGGTTTAGTTGAAGTTGATGGTCCTTCATCCAGCTAAATGTCCGCTAGACATGCTGAGATGCGAGCAGCTATCGTCAGATCATCAGGATGGAATGAGAGGTAGAGTTGAGTGTCATCAGCATAGCAGTGATATGAAAAGCCATGTTTATGAATGACAGAACCTAGTGAAGCCATGTAGACAGAAAAGAGAAGTGGTCCAAGAACTGAGCCCTGTGGCACCCCTGTAGCTAGATGTTGCGACTTGGATACCTCACCTCTCCAAGATACTTTGAAGGACCTATCTGAGAGGTAAGAGTCAAACCACTGGAGTGCGGTTCCTGAGATGCCCTTTCTCAATAGGGTTGACAGGAGGATCTGGTGGTTGACCGTATCAAAAGCAGCAGACAGATCCAGCAATATAAGTAATGAAGACTTGGAAGCCGTTCTTGCAAGTCTTAGATCTTCAACAACTGAGAGCAAGGCAGTTTCGGTGGAATGTCCACTTCTGAAGCCAGATTGGTTACTGTCCAGGAGGTTGTTCTGTGTGAGAAAGGCAGTGACTTGGTTGAACACAACTCGTTCAAGTGTTTTTGCAATGAAAGGTAGAAGAGAAACCGGTCTATAGTTCCCTAAAAGAGTTGGGTTAAGAGTGGGTTTCTTAAGAAGTGGGTTATACGAGCCTGTTTAAATGCTGAGGGAAAATTCCAGTGTGAAGGGATGTGTTAACGATGTGAGTGAGTGCAGGAACAACTGCAGGAGAAATAGCTTGAAGGAGATGAGATGGAATAGGATCAAGCGGACAAGTAGTAGGATGACTGGAAAGGATGAGTTTAGAGACTTCTGCCTCAGAGAGTGGAGAGAAGTATGTGAATGAATTTATGTTTGCTGGTAAGATGTGTTTGACAGATTGTGGTGTTGAAAATTGTGCAGAGAGGTTTGTAATTTTATTAATGAAGAATGTGCCAAAGTCGTCAGCTGTTAGAGTTGATGAAGGAGGGGGAGGAGGAGGACAAAGGAGGGAGGAAAATGTTTTAAAGAGCATGCGAGAATTAGGTGAATTGTTAATTTTGTCATGATAGTATGTCCTTTTAGCAGTAGAGACATTAGCAGAGAAGTCAGAGAGGAGTGATCGATAAAAATTAAGGTCAGTAGGATTTTGTGATTTGCCCCATACCCTTTCTGCAGCCCTGAGTTTAGAACGATGTTCGCGGAGAACGACAGATAGCCAAGGGGCAGAAGGAGTGGTACGTGCTGGCCTGGAAGTTAAGGGGCAGAAAGTATCAAAACAAGACATCAGAGTGGAACAGAAAGTGTCAGTAGCACTATTAGCATCAAGATATGATAACTGTTTAAGGGGAGGAAGCGAAGATGAAACCATAGCAGATAGTCGGGAGGGTGAGAGCGAGCGTAAGTTACGTCGAAAAGTGACATGTGGAGGGGTATTTGATGTGTCAGGAATTATTAGGAGGTTAAGAGTGAGGAGAAGTGGTCCGAGGTGTGCAGTGGAGTAGACAGCACATGATCAGTGGAGCAGTGTCGTGTGTAAATAAGGTCCAGTTGGTTGCCTGATTTGTGAGTAGCCGTAGTTAACACTCTCTTGAGATCAAAAGAGGCAAGTAGAGTGTGGAAGTCTGCAGCTTGAGGTTTATCTAGGTGGATATTAAAGTCTCCAAGTATAACTAAGGGTGTACCATCCTCAGGAAAGGTTGAGAGCAACAAATCTAATTCTTCCACAAAGTTAACTAGTGGTCCTGGAGGACGATAAACAACTACAAAATGGATTTTTAGAGGGTAGGTAATAGTAACCGAATGTGATTCAAAGGAGCTGTTTATACACAGAGATGATAAAGGAGTGAATTTCCAATTATTAGAGATGAGCAGACCAGTACCTCCACCTCTTCCAGTCAAACAGGGGGTGTGGGAAAAGGAGAAATTATTGGAGAGTGCTGCAGGTGTAGCATTGTCCTCTGGTTTGATCCAGGTCTCTGTCAGGGCCATGAGGTTTAGTCTTGAATGACTAGTAATGGAAGTAATGAAATCAGCTTTGTTGACAGCAGACTGACAATTCCAGAGACCAATAGAAAAAGAAAGTAATGTATTAGTAGACATAGGCAAAGTACGTAGGTTGTTAGGATTGCGTTGTCTACGGTGTGTGATGCGGGGTTTGCGAGTGGTAGTGATAGTATTGATCTGCAAACACATAGTAAGAATTGGTTATAAAAACGAAAACAGAAGTGAAACAAGTAGTAGGAAAGAGGAGAAATAAAAAGCGATACTTATATCCCTTGCCGGTGTCCCTGCCCGGTGGAGTCGCACGATAGAGTCGATGGTCTTTACACTCTTCGGTCTTCGCACAAGGAGGGCTTCACACGACGGCTGCCGCGACGGCTGCCGCGGTATATTAACCTTTTTAACCCCGTCTAACAAATTACTATTTGAATTCAGCTGAATACACTTTCCTGTTTATCACAACAAATGGCCAAGCAAGCGCAGACACTGACAAGAGACGCGATACAGTACGAGACCAAACGCGATTTCAGCACGTCTCAACACAGTAAACAAAACAAGCGTTTCCTAGCAACAGCAACTGCACTAAACACTAATGAGACAAGTAAATACACTTACGAGCTGCTTTTATCTTCATTTACATAATAAATAATAGTTAGAATTCAGATAAGTTGCATCACAAATATTGAAATATTATGTAATATTTTTGCCGAATGAGAGGGAGGATACGCGAGCACAAAGCTGTCGTCAGTCCATGTGAGAGATGCGAGCACATGGTCACAGTCTAGTGGGCTTTGTTTTCAAGCGCACAACTCACAGCATTCGCTGTTCTTCTGCTGGCGCTGGCGGTTATCACACAGTGTTACATTACTGTGGGCGCCCATTATGGATTGGGGGTGAATTGCCTGTATTCATCGTAAGGCCTCGTGCACTGAACCGAGAGGTCCGTACCGTGACGGTTCGGTACGAATACATGTGCCGTGCCACCCCTAATCCTCAAGCTGTTCAGTTTCCAGTTGAACGTTCACTCATCGTATGGCTCACAGACTCATGTCAGGCACACGTTACCTCTGAACACATCTGGAGAGATCACAGTGTCTTCTACCTTCATGCCTCCGTCTCTCTGGATGTAGGGCACGCTGTTGGCCCTTAAAATGAGCCCTAGGGAGTGTTTAAAAATGTAACGTCCAACATTTCCTGGGTTTTCTGCAGCCTTTCTAATCCAGGGTCAGAGTGCCATGCACTGGAGTTAAAGCGCTGCTTTTCTCCTCCTGGGTGGAACCAGTTTCCATTTCTGCTGTTTTTTTCCGCGGGATGAATAATGGAGAGAGGTCACAGCAGGGTCCTGACTCTCTGAATGTACACTCACCTCCCTCAGCTCCACACCCTGAATATTAAACGCAGGCCTGGCCCTTTAAGGGTCACTCGACACACCTGACCTTAATCCTTATCAATTATCATGCTTATTTCTCAGATCAAATCTTTATCACATTCCCGCTCGTTCCTTCTCGAGATCTCTCCTGCTAAGAAACCCTCACATTAGTGCTTATAACAAATCAGAAGTTGAGTAATCTCAAAAACTTTGATTCAGTTTACATTTTTGGGTAAAAACTGTTGTCAGCTTAACAATAAAGACTTGTCTGTGCTTTGTGTAAAACCTAAAATTGCATGTTGACTTGCTGCATTGAACATTTTAATTCGACTCAATTTAATTATCTGAACTTTGTTAATTTAGTTGAACCAACTGAAAAATATCAATGCATCAAGTCAACACAAAAATGAGTTTTGACCTCTTAAATCTTTTACAGTGTTCATCAAACACCGCACCAAACCAAGTGTGTGTATTGAAAGTGTGAATCTCACACGAATCACCAAGATTATAACTTTACATAAGTTTTACAAATCATAAACACTACATAAAGCCAAGACATTTATTATTTATGAATAACATATTTATGTTATCATAAGCCCCCATTCTTTGCCGAAATACTAATTATTCAAGTGCGTCACTAAACTGGCTTAAAAACAACTTTCTCTACATTCAATAGTTCAATGAATCTTTCAAATAGAGTTTGTCTGACAAAACAAAGGTTGGTTGATTTATTTTTATTTTTTGTATGGAATATAATTGTTTTGCTAGTCTATCCTGAACTATGATGGTGTGGATGGGTATAGACACTGCATCCCATCCAATACTCAGGTCAGCAAATATGTGTTTAAATAGCCACATTTTAATAGCCAGTATGTTTAAGATGCAACAAATACTAATAGTTACTTACTAGCCCTATGCTCAATCATGAAGTACTGTACTCATTCGTGATGAAGTATCCATTATGTGAATGGATAACAGAGTAATTGCTGGTATTTTTGTGTTACTTGCAATAAATCACATTATATTTGCAAAAATAACATAAATGATCCACAAAATGTATTTTTAAAAACACGTTTTGTGCCATTTGGTATAATCAAAAAAGGTTTATGTCAGTGGAAAATGACTGCAGTATATAATTGTGCCATACATATTCACACATTTTATTTTATTACATTGTTATTATTTTATTTATATTTGGAATCACAGACTAGGGATGCATCGATCCAATACTCAATATCGGTATCGGTTACGATACTGGTATATTCTGCCGGATCGGGTATCGGTCAGACGAGACCGATCCAAATCTGATATTGTTCGTATAGTAATCTCTGTGATTGTTAAGCCACACAAAATCATTATGAAGCACCATAAAGTCAAGTGTTCTGACGTCGTTCCATAGTTTAATGTGAGGTACAGATTAAGTCAAGTTCACGTAACTCTTCCCTCCTCGGTGTCTGTCTGCCATCCTTTATTCAACATTCAATCTGTGCATTGCATAATGTAAGACAATGAAATTCTCTCCAAGAGCGCACAATAACTGAAATGTAAAACAAGGCTCATTAAACTGTGACTCCGTGTTGCTTCACATGATGCACATAAGCACTTTGTGCCGCTCTGTATTGGGGCTTTTCGTAGTATAATACTTTTGTACAATGAAATAGTATTTATATAATTTGTTATGAATAATCTAATGTATAGCACAGTAACGGAGGCAGCAACATATGATAGATAGGACTGCTTTCTACCATATGTTGCTGCCTCATTACTATGCTAGACATTTATAATAAATGTGTTTTAATTTTATAGTACATATTTATATATAAATACATTTACTTGTTTTCATTCATGTATTTTGCTACAATACAAAGAGCAGTGTGTAGCATTTTATCAGATTTAGTCCTACACGCATTCACTTTTAATTGATCGTATCGGTATCAGTATCGGTATCAGTATCGGTATCGGCTGATACTCCGAATTTTCTGGATTGGATCGGATCGGTTCTGAAGAAATGGTATCATTGCATCCTTCGACTAAACAATAATATATTTCAAATCACATGACTTCTAGTATCCTGTTAACCATATCACTGGTATGGCACCATTTCCAGAGAATTAACCATTTTTTATAATTTTGACTGTGTGTCACGGGTTAATTAAATCATCTTCATTAGGATAGAGAGATGGACAGATGTAGAGGGAACAGAGGATGAAAGGAAAGATAGAGCAGGGCTGAGCGAGTGAAAGGGGAGGAGAGTTTATGAGCGCATGCATTGATCTACAGCTGTATAAAAGCACAGTGAATTATTGAAAAGAAGATTACATGCATAACCCTCTTGAATCAACATGAGTCTCTTTATATGACCAATCCAGTGTGCCAAGCCTGGAGAGCACAGACACTAGCAAAGTTCGTTCTGCACTCAGAGACCTCAACTTCTTTGTACTTCTCTCAAGAATGGGTTAAATTACTATTTGAAGGCCTGTGTATCTCACAAACACAGTGTGAGCGCTTCACTCACATGTGCGTCTATAAATAGATATGCAAACTGTAGATTTTTTATTTATTTATAATAAAATGTGATATTGTGTTTTTGGGGATAGAAAAACAGGAATTGCAAACCTTGGATTAAATTAATATTTGTTAATACTGCACATTTTAAAGTCAAAATGTGGCACTGTTCTGCCGTTTCGCTGTTTCAGAGCTGTTTGCATTCGCAATTAATAAATACTGAGCATTTCTGATCTACTACTGATGAATTATGACATTGGTTAGTTGGTGGTGTTTATATTGTGATGTGTTGTAGACTGTCCTAATCTCACATGTTTTGAAATGAGCAGCCAGCAACAGTAAAGCATAGACACTTCAAAATAAGAGTCTTCCCGTATTTAGGGCTTGTTTATAATTAAAGTTCCCACCATATTTTTTCCTGGTTATTATTGGTGTTTTGATTACAGAATAAACATTTTATGGTATTTAATTGAAAGTAAAATATTGTAGCTGAATTAATTTCTGAATTAATTTAAATAAATTAAGTAACTTTGCTTGTAAATGTCTCATTGTATCTGTTTATTAAAGGAAAACAAAACACATATTTTTTTTTACTGTGCACCTTAAAATTATTAAGTTCTTACTTTTTAAAACTTGTGCTCCTTGGGAGAAAAGTAAAGCGTCAATCCTTAGATAAAAAGTTCCTAGCCTTTTTATAGTTTCTCAAGTACTACATTTCCATGAAAAAAAAGTTTAGTATAGCAAAATGTTACCGATAACAGCTGATGGAAATGCTAATTATCAATCAAATGTATTGAGACAATCGTTTTTGTTTAACTTTGTTAACTGTCAGTACTTCAAATTGTCACAAAAAACTAGTTTGGAAACACTTTTTGTTGGGCTTTACTGCAAATGAATGTGATTTCAAGCCCAAAGCATTTAGTATTGATGCAAATGCTTAGTGTACATGTACAGCTGAACACATATACTCCATTAGATAATGTAAACACAGGCATTCAACAAATGCAAACTAGAAAATGTCATCGTCCAGTGTCTGCGCTATTTCTCTAAGTTATGACCAATGAAATATACGTTTTTGTACTCGTTTAAAAGAGTTGAGTGTACTTGTTAAGTCTCTCACACTATGCTAATTGTGAAATTTACATGCTGTGCGCTTACTGTAGTGTATGTGTAAAAACTGAAGTATAATTTGGGCTTCACATGACAACATTTCATTGTTACTACCTTTAATAAAGTGCTGTTAAATCTATTCACACTACAAACAGTGTAATGGTCTGATAAAAGAAAAAAATCAGCAACTTAATTATTCTTTTTTTGGTGCCATGGACTTAATTGTATTACATCTGATCATATTACAGCTCTAAAGTTTTAAATGTGTTTAAAATGGCATTTCCACCATTAAATATGATTTGAGATATGATTGTCTGTGATACATGTACAGCATGTTTCTGTTAGCGGATTCATTTGATCAACTAGCAAGAGCTTATTTTGAGTAAATATTGAAGTGAACGTTAACAGCGACAGTTGTGTTTTTGGGCTTTATTTGTGCATTAAATGCGACGAGGCCGTAGTTCCAGTAAAACATGCAGATTCGCGAGTCTGCCCGTGTTCAGATCTACGATTCCTGAAAATTTGAATATGTTAAAATTGTATCTGAGAATTTATTGTCGACTTTATAAAAGCTGGTAGATTGCATCCGCTCGTCAGACAGCAGGTGCTGCAGTATTTTATCAAGATTTGTGCCGATGAACAGTAAGTCTACACCCCCTGCACCCCTCCCCGAAATACATTCACCCTGCAAACATGAGCCATAAACAGCTTCAGATCTGCCAGTGTTACAAGACGGCAAACTTTACAAAGTCTAGATGGAGGCAACTTTATCACAATCTTAAAAGTAGCTGCTTCTAATCTTGCGTTCCCAACATTTAGCTCCAAAAATATCCATTTACTGAAACTTTCAAGAAAATGTGTGTCTTCTTAATTTAACACAGTTTAGATGGCAAATCACATTTAACCTTACTTCTTTGTGGGACTTTTATGGTTATGTTTAATAGCGTTTGTGTGCAAAAACTGGGGATGTTTATTTGTTTTTTTGTGTATTTTTTGGTTTATTGCTTTACTGCCTGAATCTATCTAGACCGGATGCACGGCTAAATAATCAGTCAAAAATTAGTGACCACCTTTTATTACTGTAATATGAATGAATGTTCTGGGTTGGGTCACTCTGTCTTAATCTTTAAACATGCAGAAATGATATGTAAAACTGATTTTCCCCATGGGTTTTAGCTTTTGAGGCCTTGTTTATATGTAATGAATTATTTACGCTTCATATTAGCACCAGGTTTGGCTCCGCCAGATCTTTGGCTGCTTAATAATAGATTTATCCCACAACATCATCAAAAGCACCTGTCTTCCTCGAACAGAACGAGGGAAGATCAGGGCTTTAGAAGTCAGCTGAGCGTCCGGACGCGGCCTCCAGCGCTCGTCCTCGTCCGTCTCCTGCTCTCGCCGTGTTTGCCAGTAATTTGATTGTGGGATAAAGAGGTGATCTGACAACACCTCACCGAGTGTCAGCTAAATGAAAGCCGAGGAGCTGCGCGAGGATAATTTGCAAGCAGATTTACATGCTTATTACACTAATGATTTCATCAGATTGGAGGTGTCTGCGAGTCTGCCACGGGTCTCCGTCTCCATGCATTTGTGAAATAAGCCACCCGGCTAAATGATGGAGTCATCAGGCCGACCTTTAACCTGACGCCTGCCCAGACATAATTGCATGTCATACTGATAGAGGGGACGGGCACGGCTTTCATATCCCGCCGCTTTATCTCTCTCTCTCCGTTAAGATGCGTTCCTCTTTGCATAGATCTCACAACAGAACAAAAACAACAAAGAAGTATCGTATCTCCGTTTCCAAACGATGGCGTCGGATTTAGTGCGAGGTCCTGGCGTATATATAATCACGCCGAGCAAACTGGTCCCTTACTGTATATGCATTATCTAAATGGTATCTCTGAATGTCAAGGGCATAAAGGAAATTAAATCGGAAAGTGCAGATAGAGCAAAGGCGATTTTATCTCCTGATGATTGCAGTTTTGATAGGTATTCCAGGGAATTTCATTTTCTCCGGATGGCGAGGAGATGAGTTAGCCGCCACATTTGTTCATTTTTCTTCTACATGATTTATGTGAGTTGAGTGTGAGCCCAACGCCCAGCCCGCTCTGGCTTCAACGCGCGACACACACACACACACACACACACACACACACGTGCACTAATACACACTCGTGCATGTCAAAAAAGTATATTAATACAATTGCCTTCCATTTTGGCCTGACTCTTCTGTGCGTGGTGTGAGTGAGAGTGAGTGTGTGTGTGTGTGTGTGTGTGTGTGTGTGTGTGTGTGTGTGTGTGTGTGTGTGTGTGTGTGTGTGTGTGAGTGTGGGTGTGTGTGTGTGTGTGTGTGTGTGTGTGTGTGTGTGTGTGTGTGTGTGTGTAGTGTGTGTGTGTGTGTGTGTGTGTGTGTGTGTGTGTGTGTGTGTGTGTGTGTGTGTGTGTGTGTGTGTGTGTGTGTGTGTGTGTGTGTGTGTGTGTGTGTGTGTGTGTGTGTGTGTGTGTGTGTGTGTGTGTGTGTGTGTGTGTGTGTGTGTGTGTGTGTGTGTGTGTGTGTGTGTGTGTGTGAATTACGCGGTTGAAGGCGAGGACCGCTGCGGTTAAACCTCTGTCATCACTCACGCTTGTTTACATTCTAAATACGTAATGAAATCTTGTTGGCAATAATCAAGGAAATAAAAGTTTGGGAAAATTGTAAAAGTGGTGAAGTTTGAGAAATGAGCGTCAGGCAGCTAAATAACATTTTGGGGCAGGAAAGCTTATTATTATGCAGCGGCAGTGCCTACTGTAGACACAAAGATGAACAGCCTCTGCTTTCCTAAATGCTGTTAGCGCCGTCCTGAAGTATGGCACATTGTAAAAAGGCCTCCGATTTCATATTGAGATTATATTTAAAAAAGATATCCATACACAACATTATATTTTATAGACGCCCGGCCCAGAACTCCTGATATGCAGTATTTGTTATAAATATATAAATAAACATATTGCACTGGAGCCCATCTCTACCCTGATCTTATAGACCTGGATATTAAAAACTGAATATTGCATTTTCTAGGGGGGTCCTGTAACGTAATGCTGCAGTCCTTATATTTTTATTTATTTTTTAGGTTAAGGAATGGGCCAGAGGTTGGAAATTACACATGAAAAATGACTATAAATGAGGATGAAGAAGTCAGATGAGATGAGCGATGAGTAACAGAATAAACTCTGTATATACTACATAGGCCATATATACACTATATACTCAGAGTTGCATCAATGATGAATTTATTTAACAAAAATATAGTAAAATCTGTAATGTAATATATAAAAAATATCAGTTTTCTATTTAAATGTAATGCATGTTTAATATAAGCTCTGTCCTGTGTAATCTTTGAAAAATTACTGCTGATTAGTCAAGAAACCTGATTATATTTTTTATTTATTTTATATGAATGGAAATAAAACAGCATTTATAAATATATAAATACACACACACACACACACACCACACACACACATATCACACAAGTAAAACAATATATATATAATATATATATATATATATATATAAAATTGTTACGTACTTTCATATGCTTGTTTTCCACAATGCCTCCTTAAAAGGAGATTTCACCCAAAAATGAAGATTCTGTAAGATATTATATATCTTCATTTTTGGGTGAAATTTCATTTTAAGGAGACAATTGGAAAACAAGCATATGAAAGTACGTAACAATTGTATATATATATACATATATAGCACAAACAGACTGCTTTAGTTCATCAAATCATACTTGATGGCCATAAGCAGTGAATACAATGCTTAGCAGCGCAGATGTGGAGTGCAGTGTGGATGTGGATCTGCTGTGTGGTAATTGAGATAATTGGTTTGGCTCAGTGTTTATGCAGGACGGCTGTGTGAGTGAAGGAGAGATAGACGCTGATCACCGGGAAACCTGGGCTCGTCATCATCTCTGCTGCCCAAGCTAGCTCACACAGTTCAAGTCACTACGGTTATTACACACACACTTACAAGTGCACTTGTTCAAGTTCATCAAACACTTTCAAGATTGTCATTTCTATTCATCAAAACTAAACTAAAACATTACTGCTATATAAACTGTTTTCACCATTGATAATAATCAGACATTTTTCTGGAGTAGGGCCTTATGATTTTCCTATTTCTTATGTTTTTTATGTCATTATAAACAGAAACCCAGCTAAACAAGTCCGGTTCATCTTGAAGAAACTGGGACAGAAATATATGACTTAATGTAATGATAGTACTGCTACTAATAATACAATTATTATTAAAATAGTATTGTTTAAATTGACCAAAAAAAATATTTCCCAGAAAAATTATATTTTTTTTTTTATAAATAAAATAATAATACATTATATTTATTTATAATGTCAATTAATTAGAAATCCTTTTGATTATAAACATTTTATGATATTAAAATGGAATCCCAAAAATTATGGAAAACACAGAATTTGGTAAAAATAAAACTGAATTTTGAGAAAATAAATAAACGTATTTCAATGTACATTTCAAAATGTAATTTTTGTTAAACTTTTAATACATTGCTGTTAAATTGTGTATGTTTCATGATTTAAATTAACCAGACATGGTTTTTGATTAATACTTTATTAATTTAACCATTAAATCTCTAGAAAAAAAATTATGTAATCCCAAAAAAAATTTTTTTTATGGAATTTGGGGAAAAAATAAGATTTTAAGAGCAGCAAATCAGCATATTATTATGATTTGTGAAGATCATGTGACTGAAGACTGGAGTAAGGATGCTGAAAATACAGCTGCGCACCACAGAAATAAATTACATAAAATAAACATGTTTTTTGTAATAATATTTCACAATGCTACTGTGTTATATATTTTGTGTATAATATTATCGTATTACCTAATGTTGGATTCTTGTTTTCTTTAATTTAGCACAGGTCTGAGCGTATGCACCTCAGTTTTTCCAAAAGGAAATATAAACCTGTGCTAAATGAAAAAAAACACAGTTTGGTGATAATAATGCTAAAAGGTCACGGACACCAAATTAGGTAGAGTGATGTTCAGCACATCACAAGGGTTTATATTTAGAGGATAGTCACCAAAATGCATGAACAGTTTTCTGTTTTTAGTATCCGGGACTTAATTATAATTGTTTGAATCAGCGAGGATGCTTTTCTGTAAGTCGAACCCTTTTAAGCAGCGCTGCAACATGTTGTTTCCGTTCCTACAGATTGGTGTTAATTAGGATTCAGAGCGTCCGCCTCCATCATTAAGCGGTCAGCTCTGTTAGTTAGGACGGCCGCGTCGAGGGTTATTATGACTGGTGTTCTCAATCCGGTCGGGACGTGGCTGTCAAACAGTGTATTGTATCTTATTTGTATTATATCTGTGTCAAATGTTATCAGCTCTCGCTCTCTTATTGCTCAGTGTTTGCCAGAATGAGGCCTGTCTCATAATTTGACAAACTTATCTAATTATTAATCCGCCACCCATTTGTCATCCTTTGAAACTAATTATATTTTCTGGTGTAATATCTCTGGACACTTGCCTCAGGGTCACTTGAAACAAATGCAAATGCAATGGTGGAGATTTCATAATAAACTGTAAGTAAGATGATTGCCCTGCCAGCTATTATCCTCCGGTTAAGTCGTGGATCCGTCTGGATGTTATTGTAATGGGAGAGAGAAGAGAAGACGGCTTTGAATGGGAGGAGTGGGGGTGTATCTGAACATTCAATAATCCTTGCTTTATTCCTGTCTGCTTGATTGATGCCCCGAAACAGTCTGATATGCTTCTGATAACAATATAAACGGAGGAAAAGTAAGCGGAGCACGCTCAGAAAGAGCAGCTCGTGTTTTTGTCGAAGGCGAGGTGAGGATTTCCGAGCGGAGTGACAGTTTTGCATTAAAGCGGGTCATTATATTTCCCTGTCATCACCCCAAATGACATTTTTAGAAAGTGACACCTTTACAGTTTGATAAATCAAATTTGTGCTGAATAATGTGCGTCAGCGCTGTCACGTTCCCCGAAGAGCTACGGTGAGCCTTGCAGATCCACATTTAAATTTCATCCTATTAGCATTTAATTTCTCTGCAATCCTACACAGCTTCATAACACCAACACACACACTGCGTTCCCTTTATAACTTCCCTCCCTCGTCATTCTTCTTTCTTGACAATTAAGAGGCTGGAATCTAATAGTGGAGATATTGGAGTTATATCCCAGCCTCTTCCAGAGCCACCGCGCTGGAGATTTCCCTCGTTTAGCCCTCGTGTGCATGTTTACACGCGCGCACACACCCTCGCCAGCCGCCGGGATTTATCCTCATTTGCACGTGACTGAAGTTATTCTGTTTAACACTGCCACTGAAGCTGTTGTTAAATGTGTTTGGGTTGTAGGGCGGGTGATACTGATGTTTGTCCAATTCAAGATAACAATTTGGATTGTTTTAAACGTTTTAACTAGTCGACTTAAAATGTAACTACAACTAAACCTTGCTAAACCATCTGTTTGAAGTCCGGCACACATGATCAGCATGGTGTGAGTGTAAAACAAAGTCTCTGGTTCTTTAGTGGCCCTTTAAACCAGGCACACTTTAACTATGACGTATGCCTCAATAAACTGCTTATTAATAGTCAGTGCGGTAGTTGTTAAGTTTAGGTATTGGTATTAAGTGCATGTAGAAGTGTACATTTTTCAAGATTTGACATCTGAAAGCTGAATAAATAATCTTTCCATTGATGTATGGTTTGTTATGATCGGACAATATTTGTAAATCTGGAATCTGAGGGTGCAAAAAAATCTAAATATTGAGAGAATCAACTTTAAAGTTGTTCAAATTAAGTTCTTAGCAATGCATATTACTAATCAAAAATTAAGTTTTGATATATTTACGGTAATAAACTTACAAAATATCTTCATGGAACACAATCTTAATATCCTAATGATTTTTGGCATGAAAGAAAAATCAATAATTTTGAGCCATACAATGCATTTTTGGCTATTGCTACAAATATACCTGTGCTGCTTATGACTGCTTTTGTGCTCCAGGGTCACAAATTAGATGCAGAATATGTCGGTACAAGAACTAATAAACAGCCAACATGTTAATAATAGGCATGTTTTTGATGATGAAAAAGGTTATGAAGAAGAAAAACATATTTTAAAATCTCTTCACTAAAAGGTTATTTGAGGAAACATAAATGTTTTTTCTATGGCATCACTTCAAAACTCAAAGCTGTTCAATATCTTTGCGGAAACGATGCAGGACAGCAAACATTGTGCAAACGTGTTTTAAACATGTTCTCAATGTAATACAAACAAACAACTAAAATGCTGAATATGTCAAAATGTAGACATTCAGTTTTCAATGTCAAGGCAAATTTGCAGAGTATAAAAGCTGTAGCTATTAGGCTATTATTAACAGTAAATGTTTTGTTAAAATAAAGAAGACATTCGGCATGTCACCATCATGCAAACATGAAATTTCTAACATGCAGTTTCTCTACCTGAACATTAAGCGTATAGCTGATCACATCTATCTATAGGAATACGACACATATCAGGGCATTCCTATATAAGCTCTGTTCAGTATTATTCAGCAGCTTTTTACCATTTAACATCTTTACCCTCCTCCATCCACAACTCCTTTCACCACAGTCAGGACTTGGCTTCTGACGTTACTGTTGAATCAGACTCCCTAATCTTGAGTAATGTGTTACACTTAAATATCATTAAGTACATTAATGCTATCTGCTTGTTCTGTTAACCCTTGGGGGGTTATTCTTGCTGCTCTCCCTGCTCATTCATGACAGGCCGCATGGATGCACCAGAACAAAACCAAACCGTATGCTAAGTATCTATCACTGATGATGATAGAGGTCCTGACTGAAATGCACTTGATGGACGTGTCTGAGCATTGCTCTCTTGTGTCTTGTGCATGAAACGGCATGTTCAAGTTAAAATAAGTCTCTTTTAACTTGTATCATTGGTGTATTGTCAGCGAGTCTACAAAAAACAAAGCCCAGCCCTAATGTAGTGTTAGTTTATTTGGGTCGGAGTCGTCTTCTATGATCGTGTTTCTTCCTAATCCAGTGTTTAGAGCGTTTACTAATGTGCTTCTCTGTGGTTCTAGACTCCCGCCGAACAGGCCAAAGCTCGGATCCAGCTGGTGCTTCAGGCCGCAGGTACGACTGCTTTCATTCCTCTTAAGACTCGCAGTATCTCCATTCTCTGCTCATCACTGCAAAACTCAACCGTTTGCTGCGGGCACTCATTGTGTGGGTATTCAGTATGCATCTGAGAGAGCGGGAGGGGGGGGGGGGGGGGGTTGTTTTGCATTAGCAAGTGCAGTTATTAATAATAGTACACGTTTATTTCTTGGTAATACAGATTTGACAGTAAAGCACTGAGCTTGAGTACAAAATGTGCTTTTAATAATAACAGTAATGTGCAAAATCTAATTGTTAGATTGAAAAATAATATATTCTATTCGTATTAAATATACCGTTATTCTTCGATAGTATTGTACAGACGTGATTATTATAGGACACTTTCTTTATGTGTGATTCAGCTGCAGATTGAAGTTTGTGTTTTTCAAGGCACTTTGTGAGTTTTCTTTCTTCATACACAAAAAAAGTGCAAAATTTGATTTATTGATGATTTGAGATTTTATAATAGGGGTTTTATAATAAACAAAAAATGTAGAAATGATTGGCTAATTAGCGAATAAGTGCTCCTCTACTGGTTATAGTGGTAATTTGACGTTTGTTTGTTTTAATTTTGCATATCTGATTATTTACCACAAAGTATATTTTGGTCATTCCATTAAAATAACAATTAAATTGGATAATTTTTAGAGTTTTAAAGTGCTGGAAATCGTTTGAAAGTCATTGAAATGTGCTTGAATAAGGGTTGTGCAAACCCTGACGTGAATACTGTAATAACTTTGGACTATTTCTGCCACAACACCATGTTACAGTCAGCGTTACTGGTTTGCTGACGTACATCAGCGCTGTTTGATCTGTCTAACAGAGCATTCTGTGCAGCATTTGAGTGCTTCTCATTAGATCTTGCTGCAACCTTTATTCGTTCTGCAGTGAATTCAAGCGCTTCTCACTGGATCTCACAGCGCTGACAGTGTCACGAAATGCGCAGCTCAAACGATCTCGTTACACTTTTATTTCTTTTGCCGTTTGATATTTCTCATATGCAGCAGATATGGCAGCGCTTATGAGTTGAACAATGCGGTGGTCGCACCAGTGCGACCGCTCACTAAATTTAGTCGCACCGCAGAAAATATGGTCAAAGTCTGGAGCCCTGATCTGAGCACACTGCGATGGGTACTGTATCCCACAATGCAATGTGGTTCCCTGAACTTCAATTTCTGGTGTGATGTTTTGAACATCTGTTTCTTGAATTGCTGTGATTGGAGACATGTGAACTAGACCTAGATGATTGCTGGGTTAAACACACTGTTGAAATGTTACTGTTCTGCTTCACAATACAGTACACTGTAAAAAGTTACCGTGATTTTAACTGTACAAACCTGTTAAATGGTTAACGGTAAGTTCCTGTAAAATATACAGGTAAAAACCATAAACTGACGTTCCCAGAATTCTCTGCGTTGCATTTCAAATTTTGTTTGAATTTGAAGTTTTTTCTTTGAAATAACAGTTGCATTATTTTTTTTTTCATAGTTTGTTTATTAGGGTATGTTTGTTAGCAATATCCAATGTTTTTAAATACATTGCATGGGTCAAAATTATAGTTTAATGACTTCAGCATATTGTATGCCAAACGCTGTGCACCTTCTATCATTAGGATAGCTGCTTATGATTGGCTTTGGTTCATCATGTTCCATGAATTTGCTGGTTATCATATTTCAAAAGTAAATTTCTTACCGTAATATGGTATCAAAACTTAATTTTTGATTAGTAATGAAATGCATTGCTAAGAAATTGAAGTTAAAACGTAAAACTTTAAAGATGTTGTTACCGATTTTCTCAATATTTAGCTGGATTTTTTTGCACCGTAAATTTTCAGATTCCAGTACTACATTTACAAATAGTGCCCATCATAACAGTGAACATACATTGTATCAAAATGGAAAGATGCATATTTATTCAGCTTTCAGATGCCCTATTATATGCATACTGAAAAAATGAATTATTTCTTTATTTCGAAAAATTGACACTTAAGACTGTTTTATGGTCCAGGGTCACATAATTTTTTTTAAATCGCTTGACAGCTGTACAAATGAGTAATAATCTGAAAGTTGTTTCTGGAAGCATCTGAGCTGTACTCAGTTGTCTATTTATTGGCTCTCCATTTAATTGTGTGGGTTTAATATGGTGATAGGTATACAATATTAATAAATCTGGAATCTGAGGGTGCAAAAAAAATCTAAATATTGAGAAAATCATAGTTCTTTAGAAAGCAAACCCTGCACTATTATTTCAAAAATGTGATATGCTGCAGTTTTGCTATATTTACGGAGCACAAAAGCAGTCAACTTAAGCTGGGTATTTCTTGTAGTAATAGCCAAAAGAATAAAACCTTAAGAAATCATGGACAATTCTATACCAAATATACATATTTTCTAGTTATGTCAAGTTATAAATTATATAGTAATCATGTACAATAGGTTATCATGTAAAAACTGCAGAGAAATTGGTATTTGTGAGTTAATTTAGTATGTTTTTCCCTAAAGAGTTTGAACACCGAGTTTTTAAAACTTATAGAATTACATAATATAATTATTTTAATTTAAATGGCATCTTGCGCTTGGACTCAACATGGTTTAAAATGTCTCTAAAGCATTGACATGTGTAAAACACGCTCTCGTTGATATAATCCAGTCTGTTTGGCGTTTTACATCAATCATTATTCCTGCTCGGAGGCGTCCGTAAATATTTAGTTTACATATAGGGTTACATTTCAACTTCATTTAATGGTGCAGGACTCAAAAATGTGCGCATGTGTAAACTGTAACTTAGCGCTCATTTACCCCACAACTGGACTAAAGTGTGTCACAACTGACCCCAGATCTGCTGAAGCGTGAGAGAGACATACAAGCAGAAAAACACACACGATCACGATACAGTAGAGAGGAAGAAGGACAGATACTGTGTGAAGAGTCTTAAAGACACAGCAGTGAATAAAGCAGTCATGGCTAAACTGAACGCACGTATTATGATAGAAGAAACGCTGAGCTGTTCCACTGTACGTGTGCACATCTCTCTACATGTCAACGTTGTGTTTCATCCTTTGAGCTCTGAATGCTCCCTTTGTGAGCTTTGATTATGCAGCAGATCTGACAATCTGCTATTACTTTTTAATGTGTGTGTGTGTGTGTGCGTGCGTGCGTTGTGTGTGTGTGCGCTGTGACCCAGCTGTCAGTTGTACAGGAAACATATTAAAGGGACCGCATGCCATACATCATCTAGCAACCACTCACCCATCAGTCTACACACACACACTCTGCTGCTGGTAGGAATAGAAGAAAGAATGCACCTGACAAAAAGTGAATACCAGGAAATTTGAAGTCAAACAAGAGAACACAGGGTCCAACATTTCTAAGCAAAGGACAAGTGACAGCAGCAGCGCTCAGAAACACAAATCAAAGAGCACACATGTTATGTCCTTGTCTCTGATCAGGATTATTAATCATTAATTCAGCTCGAGTCCAGTTTTTTTTGGTTATCAGCTGCATGCATCAGAAAATAGTGTATATGTATCTCTCAAAAAGACAAACAAGAGTGAAATACACATTTACAGTGAAGCAAGTTTTTCATCATAACAATACATCCAGGTTGAGTGACCAAATTGAGTTAAATGTTCGAATGCTTTACTCATTTAACATTATGCAATATAATGAGTTTTTCGGGAATATTCATGCAGACAGAAAACATAAATGTCTTTCTTTTTGACATTTGCATCAGTACTTAAAAATTCTGCTCCCAAAATCTTGGAAATGTTCAGTAGAATACATCTGCTGTCAAAAGTTCAAAAATTAATTATTAACATTTTACATATTTGTATGTAAGGTGTATTACTTACAGAATATGCAAAAAGTTAGTAATTCTATCAAAGATAGACGTTACACTGGAAGAGCAATCAACAGACTAGACTATACCCACAAACACAGTAGCTTCTAAAGAGTCAGTCACACACCCGATCACACACACACACACACACACACACACACTGGGCTTGCTGCGATAGACACATAGACGATTGAAACTGAACGCGGCTGCTAAATGAAGCACACCGAACGAACGACAGTCACGCATCACAGATCAGATTTCATTAATCGCGTGAGGAGAGTGAGTCAATCTGACTGACAAGAAGAGTGAGGTGAGACAGACAAGAAGAGTGAGGTGACACAGACAAGAAGAGTGAGGTGAGACAGACAAGAAGATTGAGGTGACAGACAAGAAGAGTGAGGTGAGACAGACAAGAAGAGTGAGGTAACACAGACAAGAGTGAGGTGACACAGACAAGAAGAGTGAGGTGACACAGACAAAAGAGTGAGGTGACACAGACAAGAAGAGTGAGGTGACACAGACAAGAAGAGTGAGGTGACACAGACAAGAAGAGTGAGGTAACACAGACAAGAGTGAGGTGACACAGACAAGAAGAGTGAGGTGACACAGACAAGAAGAGTGAGGTGACACAGACAAGAAGAGTGAGGTGACACAGACAAGAAGAGTGAGGTGACACAGACAAGAAGAGTGAGGTGAGACAGACAAGAAGAGTGAGGTGACACAGACAATAAGAGTGAGGTGACACAGACAAGAAGAGTGAGGTGAGACAGACAAGAGTGAGGTGACAGACAAGAGTGAGGTGACACAGACAAGAGTGAACACAGACAAGAAGAGTGAGTGAGGTGACACAGACAAGAAGAGTGAGGTGACACAGAGTGAGGTAACACAGACAAGAAGAGTGAGGTGACACAGACAAGAAGAGTGAGGTGACACAGACAAGAAGAGTGAGGTAACACAGACAAGAAGAGTGAGGTAACACAGACAAGAAGAGTGAGGTGACACAGACAAGAGTGAGGTGACAGACAAGAGGTGAGGTGAGGTGACACAGACAAGAAGAGTGAGGTGACACAGACAAGAAGAGTGAGGTGACACAGACACACAAGAAGAGTGAGTGAGACAGACAGTAACACAGACAAAAGAGTGAGGTGACACAGACAAGAAGAGTGAGGTGACACAGACAAGAAGAGTGAGACAAGAGTGAGGTAACACAGACAAGAAGAGTGAGGTGACACAGACACACACAGACAAAAGAGTGAGGTGACACAGACAAGAGTGAGGTGACACAGACAATAAGAGTGAGGTGACACAGACAAGAGTGAGGTGACACAGACAAGAATAGTGAGGTGACACAGACAAGAAGAGTGAGGTAACACAGACAATAAGAGTGAGGTAACACAGACAAGAGTGAGGTAACACAGACAAGAAGAGTGAGGTGACACAGACAAGAGTGATGTGACACAGACAAGAGTGAGGTGAGACAGACAGTACGAGTGAGGTAACACAGACAAGAGTGAGGTAAGATAGACAAGAAGAGTGAGGTGACACAAACAAGAGTGGGGTAACACAGACAAGAAGAGTGAGGTGAGACAGACAAAAATAGTGAGGTGACACAGACAAGAACAGTGAGGTGAGACAGACAAAAAGAGTGAGGTAAGACAGACAAGAAGAGTGAGGTGACACAGACAAGAAGAGTGAGGTACTGTCGTTCCTTCGGTGTGCTTCATTTAGCAGCCGCGTTCAGTTTCAATCGTCTATGCATCTATCACAGCAAGCCTGGTGTGTGTGTGTGTGTGTGTGTGTGTGTGTGTGTGTGTGTGTGTGTGTGTGTGTGTGTGTGTGTGTGTGTGTGTGTGTGTGTGTGTGTGTGTGTGTGTGTGTGTGTGTGTGTGTGTGTGTGTGTGTGTGTGTGTGTGTGTGTGTGTGTGTGTGTGTGTGTGTGTGTGTGATCGGGTGTGTGACTGACTTTTTAGAAGCTGCTGTGTTTGTGGGTATAGTCTTGTCTGTTGATTGCTCTTCCAGTGTAACGCAGTGAAATGAAGCGTATGGGTGGTGATGAAGCCGACCTCCACCCCCGTCTCTGCGCTCCGTGTCTGTGATAGAGCAGATGTTGGTGGTTTTGGGATGGTAATGTCGTCCTGCCATGCTTTAAGCCCTCTGTTCCTCTGTAGCCCCGCCAATCGCTTCTTTCCAGCTTTCTCTCTCTATTCCCTCGCTTTCCTCTTTCAGCGAGGTCTCCTGAGATCTCTAAATCCTGCCCTGGCGCTCTAAGCTTCCCCCCTCCTGTGTGTGTGTGTGTGTGTGTGTGTGTGTGTGTGTGTGTGTGTGTGTGTGTGTGTGTGTGTGTGTGTGTGTGTGTGTGTGTGTGTGTGTGTGTGTGTGTGTGTGTGTGTGTGTGTGTGTGTGTGTGTGTGTGTGTGTGTGTGTGTGTGTGTGTGTGTGTGTGTGTGTGTGTGTGTGTGTGTGTGTGTGTGTGTTGATGGACTCTGCGAGTGTGTGTGAAACAGATCATCCAGCGTAAGCTGCTCACACTCAATAGTGGAGGGGCCCCGGCAGACCTGTAATGAGGTCCCTTCTCTCAGTCTTTCCCTCGGCCCCCAGGGGCCCTGACCCCCCGCGGGCCGCCCTCTCAGAGCGGCCGATCATTGTGGCCGTGCGTTCCTAAAACCACACTCACTCACTAATGTGGCTTAATAACTGCCTGTTCATTCTGCTAACAAGGATCATGTAGATAGATAGACACAGACACAGGCTGCTCGTTGATTCCTGTGTGGTTGTTTTCAGTTTGTTTTGTTTGTTTTTATTTAATTACTTTTTAATTGTATTGATTTTATTTTGGGCCATTTATGCTTTGTTATATAAATTGACAGCTCCATAAAAAACATATATACACTTGCTGCTGATTATTATTGTGGGAACTGCGATACACTACTAGTTTTTGATATTAGATAAGTATTATATTAGAATAATTTCTGAACGGTCATGTGACACTGAAGATAAGAGAAAATTCAGCTTCACTATCACAGAAATAACTTATATTTAAATCAAAAATTTTAAATAAAAAATATTATTTTAATTAATATTAAATAAAAATATATGATGTCACTTTATTTTAGGTCCAGTTCTCACTATTAACAAACCATTAACTGCAACTTTTGCCTCAAATAACTCCTAATTAGCTGCTTATTAATAGTTAGTAAGGTAGTTGTTGAGTTTAGGTATTGGGTAGGGTTATGGATATAGAATATGCTCATGCAGAATATGGGCTTTATAAGTATTAATAAACAGCAAACATGTTAATAATATTAATGCTAATAAACAACTAGTTAATAGTTAATTGTCCTAAACTAGTAAACTAAAGTGTTACCGCGTGTGTGTGTGTGTGTGTGTGTGTGTGTGTGTGTGTGTGTGTGTGTGTGTGTGTGTGTGTGTGTGTGTGTGTGTGTGTGTGTGTGTGTGTGTGTGTGTGTGTGTGTGTGTGTGTGTGTGTGTGTGTGTGTGAGTGAGTGTGTGTGTGTGTGTGTGTGTGTGTTGTGTGTGTGTGTGTGTGTAAAGAGAACAATTAAGTGAAAAAGTGTTATTTGTCAAGTAGATATATTTTTTTTGAAGTCATTTTGGGGGTAGTAGATTTTTACATAGTCATTTTATATAAAAAGTTTTTCTTATTTTTATTTTTTATTGTTTTATTTGTATTTATTTATTTATTTTGTTACATTTTACATTTTTTAGTATGTACAAATGTAACTTTTTTATGGTTTTAGCTAACAATAATAACCCTGGGTCGAGTAAATGTGGCCTTGGTGAACATAAGAAAAACTTTAAGTAACTTTTGACCTGTTGTCTATATTTATATATTTGTGTGCGTGTCTTTAATATTATAACATTAAAAAAGGCAAAACATTTTCTCTCTATCTGTAATCAAATTTGAGCTCTGTTTCCGTCACATGTGTCACATCTTCCGACATTAAAGTGCTGCAGGGTCAGAGTGCATCAAAACTTCAGCAGCGTCCTCCTTTCGTGCTCTTCACAAACTCCTTTAAATAAACCTGTTCAGTCACAGCTAATTAGAGACTGTCACGCTTGTTTTGTTCCTCCTCTGCTGCGTTTGGGAGTGTTATACTGCGGCCCCTGCCGAGAGAGAGGGGGGGAGCACTGAAAGCTTGGCAGTGGGCAGCTTATACAAAATGCAGGCTGACTGATTTCTGCCGTAAAAAAGCAGCATTAACTGCCCAGACTGCTGCAACAGATGTGAGGCCAGCAGACCACATACATAGAGGGTGTCACATTTCCCGTCCCACACACACACACACACACACACACACACACACACACCTGAACTGGAACTAATAGGCTAACATGGAAAGCCCGGGTCAGAGTCGGTCTTTGTGCGAGCGGAGAGAGTGATGAAAGACATGTTCTTCCTCTGCTTCAGATATTTCATTACCGCACAGCTTCACTCCAGTGAAATGCTGTTTGTCTCATTATCTGCTTTATTTCACATTGTCTTTCTCAGTGGCCACCCACTCAATCTCAGGAGAACATGTGGGGTGGAAGTGTTCTCCGGCACGCAAAAACAATGCATGAAAATCTCTCGCGCTCTTTTAGGAGCCTGTCGCCGCTTTTATTTCCTCCGAGATGCTTTTGGGAAATATGAAGTGGAGAAACAGCTCTTTTGTTAAATGAGTGACAGCTTGTGTTTCAGAGGTTCAGCGTTGGCATTAGCATGCTGAGTAAACCTGCCCTGGACAAGAAAAGATGTGGGTCAGTGAAACAGCAGCAAACGCTGTACTTATTGTTCAGGAGGTGTATTTGCTGTTACCTCACGCTGCACACTTCACCCAAAACACAGCAATACGCTTGTAGCACACGTCAAAGTCACTTAGCTCTCATAATGAGGCAGGCTGACAGATTGCCAGATGCAGGCCTACGAAAAATAAACCACACGAGTGAAGTTATAGTACTGTAATTTATCCTTTATATACAAGCTTTAATTTATGGGATGGGGGGGGGTTGTGAAATTACAGTTCCTCAAGCCTGCTCTGGTTTAAGCAGGTTCCATGTTTTCATATAGACTGTACTAATGTGAGCAAATTAGTTTACTTATGCATTATAGTTGTTTTATTTTTTTCAATTATTGTTTTGGTGGTAATTTCATGCTTAAGGATCTCTTTCATTACAGGATAGGTGTGACCTCATGTTATGTAGTGATGCCACCTTTACTCCTGCATGCTATGAAGGTGTTTGGAGTTAAAGTGCAGAGTTATTGCTCCGGTCAGGTGTGTGTGGAGCGCCGTTAAGTGTTGAGCTGATGCTGGTTGCGGGGTTCGAGAGGAGAGCTGTTTCTTTTAACTGTTGGCAGATTTCAAACAGCATCTGGTGAGCTCTTGAAACAAAACCTTGTATGTTCAAATCCAAATAAAATCATTTATTTCCTCTCTCTCTCTCTCTCTCTCTCTCTCTCTCTCTCCCTCTCTCTCTCTCTCTCTCTCTCTCTCTCTCTCCTCTCCTCTCTCTCTCTCTCTCCTCTCTCTCTCTCTCTCTCTCTCTCTCTCTCTCTCTCTCTCTCTCTCTCTCTCTCTCTCTCTCTCTCTCTCCCTCTCTCTCTCTCTCTCTCTCTCTCTCTCCTCTCTCTCTCTCTCTCTCTCTCTCTCTCCTTCTCTCTCTCTCCTTTCTCAGTCTCTATATTTACAAATTACCATAACAGAAAACAGAGAATATTTTAATCATGCTGTTTTCCATAATTTCTGCAACATATGGTATAAATGATTTTGATGCAAATGTATGCGCTAATTATTTGCAGACGAGTTTCAAACGGGCCTGCGACTGAAGAGGAATGAAAGAAAATTTGCAATCACCTTAAATTTGACTAACCATTTACTGTTAAGTAAACTTTGCAAAGTAATTTAATTAGCTTGGCCCGCCTGCTGGGGTTTGTGAGTTGCTGTGAGCGGCTGAAACACAGTGCTGCAAGCAGAATATGCCATATTGATTCCCATGACAGCATTTATAACTGTTCCTCTAATTATATGAGAGGCGTTAAACCCCTCGCTGTCGCGGCTTTAAAACAGTTTGGGTGTTATTACTGATTTTATAATCTCAACTACAATTAAAAAAATGACATATAAATTCAGGGCTTTCAGTGCAACCCTGTATTAATGTTCCTATTAATTAATTCCATGCATACCATTTTTTTCCACATTAAAATATGCATTAAAAAGTCCTAAATTGGTAGAATAGATGGATGTTTTCTCTATAGTAGTTGTCTCTCTCTGTTTGTTCATATTTCTCAGTTAAGCAGTTAGTTCTGAATGCTTTATGCGATCTGTGGTCATTTCAGCACAGAGGGACATGTTTTTCATTAAGCAGCCACCGAGCCCTGTTGCTCCGACGGCCGCCGAGACATTAAGGCAGTTTTGATGGCTGATCAAAAAGCGGTAGTCCTGTCCTCTAAGACGGTTGTTGATGATTTCCCCGACAGCCCTAACTCTCTCGCTCGCTGAAGTTTGCGAGGCTTCGACTTTGCCAGGATCTTGTATGCATCTCATTCTGCGTTTAGTAAACGACACTTTCACACCCACACCATTATTTACAGCAAGATTGAAGGGGAGAGTTTAAATTGAAGTAATAAAAACCTCTTTGTTTTAGTTTTTATTGGCTCATTCATCACGGCTTTATTTAATATGAGAAAATGATTGTGCCATCCGCGGCTGCCACTAATGGCTGTATACTCTTGTATTTTCTTTGTTGATCGCAATGAATGAAATTAGGATAAACAACCTTCCTCGTCGTGTATAATCAAGGCCTGATTAATGGATGTGTCGTTTCAGCGCTGCTCCTTATTCCAGAACACCTGATATCTTTCCCATAAACAAGTGCTGTTTGTCTAAATGGAGAGACGAAATGACGCATTTGATGAGTTTCTGATTGACCCTGTCCCACAGGCGGCCCATTCTTCTCTGTCTCTTAGCGAGCGCTTTTCAGTGACTAATGCTCTGTCAGAAGAGGCACAAGGATTTATTAGACATGCTGATTAGTGAGGAAGCCGCCCCACCCCTTGGACTTGGCTTCACTAAACAACATTTTCATAATGATGTGAGCCGTCCGTCCGTCCAGCGGTGGCGAGAGCGGATGGGACGCTCACGCCAGGCATTACAGAGTCACCCGTCTCCGTTAATATCCAGCTTTCAGAACAGATGGTGTAGATATGGTTCGGTCTTCTCTGACTGCCAAGCTTTTTTCTCCCTCTCGTCTGTCAGGCTGCGTTTCAGACCCAGCCTCCCATATTTAAAGGGTGGAGTTGAAGGGAAATAAACATTTAATTAATTCTCAATTTTTTCTGTAGTTGCATATTTCCATCTAATTAGCCCAGCGGCAATCAGGGCCTGGGATAAGTATCCACCCGATTCCCTTGCTTAAGATAAATAAATAGCAGAAATTACACCAGAGCTCTTTCATCTCCTGCAGAAAGCACGCTGGGAGAATTAGTGTTAGTGTCATTTTTTTCCCTGCGTGTGTATTTGCGTTCTTCAGGTATTCTCTCTCTGTACAGGAATGCTGTCTACGCTCCATCTGTAGGGCACATGTGTTGTACTGTACTCTTCGAATGATTTTTTTCCCTGGTAAAGGTGCGTGTGTAGTTTTGCGCGTTTTGCGTTCTTCAGGTATTCTCTCTCTGTACAGGAATGCTGTCTACGCTCCATCTGTAGGGCACATTTGCACAACAGTCCCGTTGAAAACATACTAAAACCCACGCAATCGACAAACACACACTCTTCGATCACACTTGTCGCCTCTGGTGATGAGCCGGTAGCGCGTGTGCGTAGTGGCGTCTCATTTCATAGGGGAAGCTTACCACCAAGGGCTGGTAAGACGAAGGGGAAGGGGTAAGACAGAGAAATGGGATTCACTTAGAATAGGGATGCACTGATCAGGATTTATCATGGCTGATTGCAATTACCAATTTTTGGCAAGCTAATGGGCTGATTCCGATACCAATTTCTGATTTTATTTTATTTCCTTGAACAAGAGACTAGAAAAAATGAAAGAGTTCATAAGCAAGATGTTATTTCCTCTAAATAAAACACAAACTTGCCTTTTTCTAGCGATGTAAAATCAGCCATTGCATTGTAAAGTGCCCTTATTAGGGGTTAAGAAAGGTTTATATTTTGGTTTTGGGAGTCCCCAACAACAGGTGACATGCATGCAAGGTCAAAAAACACTTTCATTTTCTTATAATATGCATCTATTATTTACCTTATTGGCTCAACGGCTCCCAAACAATTCGCTCAACGATTCATTTTTCCAAACCCCTCCTGTGCGTGATGCTAATCTGCCGTGATTGTTCTCATTTTCATTTCATCTCGCCTGTAACGCCTGATAAAGCAGTGTTTGTGAGCGCAGTGCTGCTTTGTGCACAGCGTTACCGGGGAAACATATATTTTAACGTTAGAAAAGTGACACCTAGTGGCAAAGACTGAATTTGCATTTTCATTCAGACCAATGCCTTGACGAATCGACCGGGCACTTTAAAGCAAAAGTCTGGATTTATTGTGAAAAATGCAGGTTCTCTCTCTGACAGTAGGTGGCGCTTATGGAACAGCAATATTACATTGCCTTGGTTAGTGCTGTACACAAAGTGCTTATGATGCATTTAAGTCCTTCTGGTGAGGTTCGTGTTTACATGTTGGAAAGTCATAATTACTATGTTCAAGTCACTTTGGTCAGAGATGCACCTCTTCTACAAAAAATTTGAACAAGATTATTAAACACTACTATTAACAAAATGAGTAAAGAATATGCGTATTTGCTTTGTTTTAAGAGAATTTATTAAGGTGCTGTAAATTAAATCGTTATATATTCTATCACAGTTGTACGATACTTTTCTTAGATGCAACTTACTTTCAACTTAAATTGAAAAAGAAGTAATAATTTCAGCATCAGTCCAGTGCATCCATTGCATCCAACATGTTTTCTTATTGACACGCCACTAACTCGGTGCTTAAAGTGCTTCCCACTCATAAACATGGCTTACTGTGCATTTAACGTAAAAATACAGTCTTTTTGACTTGAATGCACCATTATAAACACTACTTTAAAAGGATAGTTCACCCAATGATGAATATTAGCCATGATTTACTCACCCTCAAGTCATCCTATGTGTATAAGACTTTCTTCTTTCAGACCAATACAATCAGAGTTATATAAGTTATATTAACTAGAGCATTCTTCAAAGGTTGTGGGTTTGATTCCCAGGGACTGACAATACAATCAGAGTTATATGCATAAATGTAAATGTAAACAATGTCCTGGCTCGTCAAAGCGTTATAATGGCAGTGAATGGGGTTGAGATTTTGAAGCACAAAAACATGTCGATCCATCATAGAAACATGGTTCCAGGGGTTAATAAAGGCCTTCTGAAGCTAAGCAATGTGTTTGTGTAAAATAAATATCCATATTTAAAACTTTATAAACCATAATCTCTATGCACGTTCATGATGACGTTATCATCAGATAATGAGCTGATCATGAAAATGACAAACATGGAAGCGCAAAGGAGAGGGCAAAACAAAACGCCTCTCACAAATTAAAAGTTCAAAACGAGGATTTGTAAAGAAAATTGTCAGAGGATTTTAATAAAGTCAAGAGGAGACTGGTGTTCCTTTGCTGTAAAATTATCATATTCTCACCGGCGCTTACGCTACGTCATCCGCTGGAACGCCACTCTCTCGTGAACGTGCATAGAGATTATGGTTTATAAAGTTTTAAACATGGATATTTTTCTTACAAAAATGCATTGATTCGCAGTGTGAGGCACTTTTTATTATGGACGGATGCACTTTTTTAGGCACCGTTCCCTGCCATTATAAAGAGCCAGGACATTTTTAATATAACAACTGATCATATTGGTCTGAAAAAAGAAAGTCATATACACCTAGGATGGCTTGAGGGTGAGTAAATCATGGGGTCATTTTCATTTTTGGGTGAACTGACTATTTATTATACAGAGGTAAGATTAAAAGAAAATGCCATTGACGTATTTTCTCTGCCGTCCTCTTTGCGTCCGTCTGATATCTGGCTTCTGTTTACAGACTTTGTCAAATTTCCACACAATGGGGAAATATTGCAATGCATTTTGTGTGCATACAGAGATCGGCCGAAATGAAACCAAATAAAAAAGGGTTGGAGCAAAAACCATCCAACTCCTATCGAGGCCTGGTTGACCAGTGCATCTGTGCTTTATGACTGAAGCATGCATGTTGAACAAAAGAGCACCAGAACGCCACTTCATTGGGAGAATGCGCCAAATACTTAAAACTGCAAATCCTTGAGGATGGAGTTAACATCTTATTTGTAGCATTGAACTGTAATTCTTAATCTTGCCATTCGTTTTGCTGCAGTAATAGAGGAGTTAATGAGTGAGACTGGAACCCGATTCCCGTAGGCCTGAAACATCTCTTGTAATACTTCCAGCCTTTCCTCCATTCACTCGACAAACAGCGGATGAGGATCTTAACTATAAATATATAATCTCTCTCCGCACGCAGCCGTAATCCTCCTGGATTACAGCCCGAGAGGAATTACCACTGGATTTCAGCGCCTTCCTTTTCTCTCGCACCTCGTCTGCTTGCCCTCGCCTTGTAAACATCAACTCTCTGCCCTGCCTGCCAATGCTCAGCTTTGATAAAACTGTATTAGCCGCTTGCTTTGGCCGCCCAAAACGGATTGCTGAATAGAGAGAGGGCCATTATTGAATACGCGGAGGAGAAACTATTTATGATTGTGTAAGTAATCTGTAACCCATCCCTGGCTCCCCTCATTTTCTCCTTTGCCGTGCTTTATCTTCTATCCGCAGACATCTTTAGTAAGGGCTGCACCTGATTTTTTGGGTGTAATCGCTTATTTTTTAAGATCCGCTGATAGCAGGAGATCATCTTTAGTCCTCCACCTCCACACCGCTGTGACACTGATTCTTCTGCTGGAGCGAGGCTCTGCCAAACCATAATAATGCTCTATCTGATCACAATGCAGCGGATGGAGGGGGAAAAATCATAGATTTGGGTTACTTTAACATGCAATAATTCTGCATCTAATCACAAAAGAGAAAATTCAGAACAAACAGGGCTCAGTTAAAAATGTAAGTGATTTTTTTTCTTTTGGATGAATGCTAAACTTAACAGAATTTAAGTCATGCAATTAAGTTAAATGCAATGTAGTGCAACTCTTGTTCAGAATTCAATGTTACTGTTTCATTTTCCCATGTATAATTAATCCACGTACTTGCTTACTTTATTTATTTAAAAACTACTTTTTCAGACTGTAGGCCATTCATCAGATCACCAAATTTGGCCCAGGACAGTGCTGGACTATTTCATAGCCGATACAATCTGACATATTTGTTTGCGTGTGGCTCATTATGACTATCTTGAGTGCACAAGATCCACAATTCACAAACTTTGTAGATATGGAAGGACAAGACGTGCAAAATGTCATCAGTTTCTGATACTATTTGGACCACAGGATAAGAAGTCGAAGCGTTTAGCATCAGTGTGAATAGCTGAATAACTGTACGTGTATTTAATAAATGCTCAGACATTCATTTGAATAATCATAGTAGTCAAATCTATATTGATTTAATATAATGTCTATGTATCCTAATAATATTGAAAACATTTATCAGGATGCCAGACATGGTTAAAAATACTGCTGTTTGAGTAAAATCAAGAGACAGTGTTTTTTTCTCTCTCTTAATATTCCATATATAATAATATTTATATAAAGATGCACTTATTTAGTGTTATCCACAAGAGGTCACATTCTTATATAGCTACAGTGTATAACGTAAACCTTTTCTCATGCACAGTAAAGTTTACCTTTCAGAGCTATTGTTTATATTATTAGAATATTTTTTGCAGACACATGTAAGCATATAGACACACGAGTCACAGAGAAACCGCTAAAAAAAGAGTCTTTAGTAATTTAATGTTCTGTTTCTGAATAATATCTGAATATTGTTGTCTGCTTTTGCTCCTCTTTTGTAAGTCGCTTTGGATCTAATATGTCTACTACATCTGTGATTTATATATTGCATATGTTTCTATCATGAGGCACCAAAAGCCACATTAGAGCAGCACAAACATTTACACACACACACACACACACACACACACACACACACACACACACACACACACACACACACACACACACACACACACACACACACACACACACACACACACACACACACACACACACACACACACACACACCTGTGTGAGATCTCAGGTGTTTGTCTGGAGTCAAGCCTCTGGCTGGCCGTAGGGCTGGTGCATTATGCATGAGTGATGGGGCGCTGGGTGGGGCGTCCCGGGACACCAATCTCAGAGCCCATAAAGCAGCGGGGTCCCTCCCTGGACACAGTCCACCAGAGCTCTGGCACATTTACCAAACCATCTGTGAAGCAGCACCTACAATTCCTGCAGTACTGGATGAATATCTAATAGCAAACACTTATAACTGTTGCTGCCGCATTAGTTTAGAGATCTGAAAATTACAACATTACTGTTAGTGTGTGTGTGTGTGTGTGTGTGTGTGTGTGCGTGCGTGCGTGCGTGCGTGCGTGCGTGCGTGTGTGTGTGTGTGTTATACAGTATAAATCATCTTTATTTATCCCACCCGCTTCTTCAAATTGAGATCAGTGTCAGACGTGACCTTATGTTTTAAACTCTGTCTTAAAGGGCCAGCATCGTTAAACTGGTGTTAAATGTCTCCTGGTTAATGAAGCAGTACACCCTGATGTACTTCTCCTGCCTGTTTTTTTGTTGCATCCATATCTCTCTCAGTCCTGGTTTAGATCTGGTTTGTATTCTGCATTGAAGACAGTAATGCGTGGAATATCCTTCATCTCTCAAAAGAACAACAGAGCAATATTTCTATCGATCAATATATGTTTGACCATTTTCGAAGCCAAAAATGTTACAGTAAATGCAAGTGTATGAAGTACTTACGCAACTGGATTGCCTTTTGCACTAATATAAGCAGTTAAACTAGTTTCAGCTGTGATTATAAAAGGTCTATTCAGTACCAAATTAACACATTAGATTGATTTCTCAAAAATTATATAGCACACGGTTTCCTTAGAAGACATGAACATCACACATGAACAATTTAATGAAAAATGATATGCAGAAAAAAGTTTCAAAATATAATTATCAATTTATCGGCATCTATTTTTACCACATTGGTTGCATTGGAAGAATCAGATTTATTTGACAACTTTCAAATTACTCTTACGTATTATCATCTTTATAAAGCTTGTGTATATTCATGATTTTATCCCATATGCTCAAACTTCTTGAGAACCAGTTTAGATCTCATTGATTGAGTTTTTTGTGCCAGTTCAGCGTCCCATAATGCTGTTGATCAGTGATTTCCTTTCAGTGCTGATGTAATTAGAGGGGTTTAAGCTCTACCCCAGGCCCTGGCGGGCTTCTCTGGGGCACAGAGGGGGCTGGAGGTTATTATTCAGGAGTTTAAAGGGGATCGATAGGGGCTGGTGCATCTTCAGAGGTTTAGGGCTCTGTGCCTTGGGGTACGCCCGACACGAGACGGTCCTCCAAACCGGACGCTTTTCCCTGCTTCCCTCACTCATGTATATCATACAGAAGTTTGTAACCCTTATGATATGATACAATTTGAGTTATGATTGAATATATGGTGTCATAAGACTAGAATATGAATGTATTTATCAATTTATTTACAGACATTGTATTATTTTTTCTGGTGATGGCTATACAGTAGTCTAAATAAATGCATGTGTACTGTACATGTTTTCTCCTCTTGTACATCATCTAATGCAGTGCTTAATCACAGACAATCATATTTGCTTATACATGTTTATGCACGATGAGGTCCAGTATTTGAGAGGAATACATGCAATAGATCAAGATTTTCAATAGACATGCGAGCAATATATTAATTTTCCTATAAAAAAAAGTTTGGTAGCACTTTATTTTAGAGTCTCTTAACTAGTTGCTTATTAGCATGCATATTGCTAAAATATTAGTCATTTATTAGTAGTAATTAAGCACATATTAATGCCTTATTCTGCATGAGCATATTCTACATCCCTAATCATACCCAATATCTAAACTTAACAACTACCTTACTAACTATTAATAAGCAGCTAATTAGGAGTTTATTGAGGGAAAAGTAATAGTTAATAGTGAATAAGTGTTCCCTATTCTTAAGTGTTACCAAAAGTTGTAGTTAGGGTTTGTTCTGTACCCTAAACTATGTGTATTACACGTCTCATGATAAACAGAACTCACGAGTGGGGAATTTGAATAAGAAAATAAAGTTTATTTTTAGGGGGAAAAAGTGAAGGTCCACTCATAAACCCAAGTATAGTCAGGTGTAAACAGATTTCACAGCTATATCTCCACAACAATGCTATGAGAGTATACATTACGTACATCAAACTTGTCCTTTTAACCTAATTAATTTGAATGAATGAATTGTTCATTAATTCGTGCCTGCATTCATTCAGTCTTTATACTTTGTGTATTATATATACGTGACCCGCTCTGTGAAATCCAGGCTAAAGTCTCAAAATCTAATTATGAGATAACGAGCATCAAAGTTGGATTTCAACCATTAATTTCACTATAATTTCAATCTTTGGCATGACCTTACTCTGTCAATATTAAAGGTAAAATTTTCACAGAATGTTCTTTACCATATGAAGGATAATTTTGTGTAGAAAACAGCACATCACAAAAAAATACTTTAGCTGGGTTTTGATAGAGAGGGTCACACACATATATATATTTTTTTGTTATTTTATTATTTATTTATTTTTTATCTCGCATTGACTGATTCCCTTTCAGAATATAACCAGCAGTGGTAACCAAAATTTGCTCAACTATCTAATTTTTGCAAAGATGGTTGCGTTATGCATTTGTTATTATACACAGATGACAGAACACAAACATAAAAAAATGACAATTTTTGACCTTTCGGGCCATTTTAGTGACAAGATCAAACCATCAAAATATAAACTTACCTAAAACATGAATGCTTTTCCTTTGCTGCCTTGAAAAGAGTGGTATAATTGACTTCAGGTACACAAATACAGAACGCATAGTCTTCATAAATGTCTGTTTTCCTCTAATTCATACATTGGAGAAAGCCAAGTGTTTCTATTGCAATTTTAGATGTAAAGCTTTCCTTTATTTCCTCCTCCCGCTCGTCCCTCATTGATCACAGACTAGTGTAGATATGATGGAGGTCAGACGTCTGTATTAAAAAAATGAGTGCCGGGCCGACCCATACCCCCCCCCCCCCCCCCCAGATCAAGCGTTTCTGCTCGTGCTGTATGTGGGGTTTATAAGCTGATGTTTGCCATCTGAAGCTCCTGACAAAAAATAAAAACTGTGAACTTTTGGTTAAGAAATAGTTCTCACTATTACTTAACCATTAACTATGACTTTTCCCTCAATAAACTCCTAAATTGCTGCTTATTAATTGGCAGTAACATAAAGTTAAAGTATGGAGTGTATTAAGGGGTCTAGAATATGGCCATGCAGAATAAGTCATTACTATGTGCTTTATAAATACTAATAAGCAGCATGCTAGTTAATAGTGCAAATTGGTCCTTAAAATAAACAGTAGTGTTCAGTTTAGTTTCAGTCCTCAATATAAAGCCGTTCATTGGCTTTAGTGAGATCTGGTCCCATGTTAAATGCTCCTAGTAAAACCTAAAGCAAGTTTATAAGAAAACAAAAAGCCCTGTGAATTAGCCACCTGCGTACCTCTCCTCTCATCCGTTTAACACATCCTGAGCCAAGACAAAAGAAAACATGCACTTCAGCAAATAAACGGAGAGGGAATTCGTCTTAATTGCACACAACAAACAATGGGGAGTCAGAGATGGGGGTTTAGAGCGGAGCTTTTTTTAGGGTAGATTGTGTAACGCCCTGTGTAGGTGTGAGGAGGAAAGCTCAGCGGAGACGGGCTGAAGTGGGCGGCACAAACCAGCAGAACAAAAGGCCAGTGAGTTGGCACACGGAGGCGCCCAGCACAAAGCCTGCAACCAAACCACACTGCTAATTGCCTTCATGCATTGTGAAAAGAGAGGCAAAGAAACAAAACAGGGATAAAGATTAATTTCATACTTCATCTTCCGCGCTTGAGAGAGAAGCTGTGAAAGGTCTTACAAACTGAAAACACCAGAGGCGTTAAATAGCTTCAAGATAAGGACCGGATTTGTTGCAACGATGCCGTATTATATGGAAACAAAGTTGCTGTACCTGTTAAGTACATTTATGTAGGGCTGCACAAATAATCATCATAACTGAAATTGCAATAAAGCGGCGATGTAATTAAATAAAAATGTGCTGTCTGTCTCAGAGTGAAGCGAAGCACTGTGTTTATTTACATGTGAGCAGCTCATTGTGCAACAATGTTTCCGGTGTCTCAGATCTAGGGATCGACCGATTATCGGCGCCGATATTAATCATTTTTATGAGTATCGGTTTAAATTTAAATTTTGCCGATAAAATAATTACGTTTTGAAACGTGCTATTTGGCTCTGATGCAGCCTGTTGGAACTCACCGTTCTGTGGCCTAGAGAGCAGTCTCCGCCCACCGCGCATCTGATTTGCTTGGAGTCACGAGTCCGACCAATCAACGCGGCAGGCTGAAGGCACTCTCACACCGAAAACTTGCTAACTGGAGCTGCTTCAGTCATCACCCGAGCCTCAGTTGTCTCTCAAAGGCAGCAGCAGACGTTGCTGAAGTTGCAATAAATCACAATCCACTACACTGAAGTTGCAAAACACCTCAATATTATCTATTTATGGTTTCCGCGATGGGGAAAGCGCGGATGGAATCGCGGAATCCAGTCATATTAATTGAATTTACTGTATAGATGGTTTCAACGGCAACAACATAAACAAACGTTACTGCGCATGCGCGTGTTTGTGGCTCTAAGTTAACTTCCGGTAGACATCCAAATAGAATCAATAACAACAGCTAAGTCCCTCTGGAGTAGATTATTTTTTTTATAGCAAGCTAAATATTTTTGCTTTGTAAATCAGACGGACTAAGATGCAGCGATAACTACTTGGAATGACTTATTAAAAATGCAAATTCACTCTCTGCCAGCAGGAGACACTTAAAAGTGGGAGAAATAATGTTAATGTTAGAGGTTTGCGCCCGGTAACGGCTGTAAACTGAGTTTACAAACGCTGCTTTATCAGACATATAGCATGCAAGATGAAATGAAAATGACATTTTCTAAAGACAGTGTTCCTTCAGAAATTAGATTTTTAAACGTGCATTACGTGCTCATGTTTATTCAACAAAGCCTTTTGGAAAATTTTTGATATTGTGGTGGGTCGCCACAAATAAATGTATGTATGTGAAACACATCCCATAACACAACAACCTGAGCCCAACTTCATTACTCATCACTTTAACTGTGTTTGTAGCCGGCGCCGCTAACCAGCCCGATATAGAAACACAGACTGGAAGTTAACTTCGGTCCGGGCGCGTGCACCCAATCAAACCGTGTATAGGGTGGAATGTCAAGGAATTTGTCAAAGTTTGGATTGAATTAATCAAAAGTAGGTCAGTACACTTAAATCGACTATGGACTAGTATCTGTAAATATTAAGCCACAAAAAGACTATTTAAATATGAATAATGCATGTTCTGCATGTCTCTGAATATGTGAATGGCACAGATGCATGGTTTTGATTACATATATACATGAACAACATCCCCAGAACTGCTCTGAGAGTTACTTCATGAGCATTTGACCATTTCATTTCAGTAAAACTATCCCTATATCATAGGCTACAGAAACTTAAAAGGTCCTCATGGCAACCCGTCAAAATAAAAGTTCGGTTTAGCTACTGCTACTACAACAACAACACTTATTACAACTTTTGTTTAAAAGAATAATCACACAATACGCTATTTCTTCCATGTTTTAATTTTAATAGTAAACCCCTTTGTTTGTCAAAAAATAGTTTCTCTCATTTGATTAAAAGATCAATTATATTAATGTTGTACGCCTTCATTTGCACTGTAAAATAAAACTAATGGAAATTACTGTCATATAGGCCAATATTACTTGATGACAAAAATTGAGACATTTCAATAGGCTATTGAACCAAGTGTGCCTATAATAAGCTATTAGTGTTATAGTTTCATTAAAATTATTGCAGTCTTCTTAACAACTTCTACAATGGAGCTTAAATTATTTACACTTATATATACATTGTGCTTTTTTAAGTTAACCAATTGATGTGCATTAGATTAATTGAATAGTCACCTCTTGTAGGTTATGATTTAGTCATCAGGAAGTAATTATTGAAGAATTATGAAAGGTTATGCTATTACACATACATTTATAACATGTACATTATTGAAGCCAAATACTTACATTTCCCCAAGCTGTTTAGCTGTAGTACAGCACTCATTGGCTTAATCGTGAAGCATACAGTGGCCCCACTTTTAACTCTCTCTTTATATTACCTGCATTTCAGATTTTCAGAGCCCTTGTTATTCTTGATTTTGACATTCATTTTTACTTTTAAACCATCGGTTCAAAATATCGGTTATCGGTCTACTTATCGGCAGCCATATCACCCAGCAGCCCAAGACTGGTCGCCCACTGAAGCTAAGCAAGGTTGAGCTGGTCAGTACCTGGATGGGAGACCTCCTGAGAAAACTAGGTTGCTGCTGGAAGAGGTGTTAGTGAGGCCAGCAGGGGGTGCTCACCCTGTGGTCTGTGTGGGTCCTAATGCCCCAGTATAGTGACGGGGACACTATATAATGTCAACAAGCACCGTCTTTCGGATGATACGTTAAACCGAGGTCCTGACTCTGTGGTCATTAAAAATCCCATGGCACATCTCGTAAAGAGTAGGGGTGTAACCCCGGTGTCCTGGACAAATTCCCACCACTGGCCCTTATCAATCATGGCCTCCTAATAACCCCCATCCACTTGATTGGCTCTATGACTCTCTCTCCTCTCCACCTGTAGCTGGTGTGTGGTGAGCGCATACACTTGATTGGCTCTATGACTCTCTCTCCTCTCCACCTGTAGCTGGTGTGTGGTGAGCGCATACACTTGATTGGCTCTATGACTCTCTCTCCTCTCCACCTGTAGCTGGTGTGTGGTGAGCGCATCCACTTGATTGGCTCTATGACTCTCTCTCCTCTCCACCTGTAGCTGGTGTGTGGTGAGCGCATACACTTGATTGGCTCTCTCTCCTCTCCACCTGTAGCTGGTGTGTGGTGAGCGCATACACTTGATTGGCTCTATGACTCTCTCTCCTCTCCACCTGTAGCTGGTGTGTGGTGAGCGCATACACTTGATTGGCTCTATGACTCTCTCTCCTCTCCACCTGTAGCTGGTGTGTGGTGAGCGCATACACTTGATTGGCTCTATGACTCTCTCTCCTCTCCACCTGTAGCTGGTGTGTGGTGAGCGCATACACTTGATTGGCTCTCTCTCCTCTCCACCTGTAGCGCATACACTTGATTGGCTCTATGACTCTCTCTCCTCTCCACCTGTAGCTGGTGTGTGGTGAGCGCATACACTTGATTGGCTCTATGACTCTCTCTCCTCTCCACCTGTAGCTGGTGTGTGGTGAGCGCATACACTTGATTGGCTCTATGACTCTCTCTCCTCTCCACCTGTAGCTGGTGTGTGGTGAGAGCATACACTTGATTGGGTCTCTCTCTCCTCTCCACCTGTAGCTGGTGTGTGGTGAGAGCATACACTTGATTGGCTCTATGACTCTCTCTCCTCTCCACCTGTAGCTGGTGTGTGGTGAGCGCATACACTTGATTGGCTCTATGACTCTCTCTCCTCTCCACCTGTAGCTGGTGTGTGGTGAGAGCATACACTTGATTGGCTCTATGACTCTCCTCTCCACCTGTAGCTGGTGTGTGGTGAGAGCATACACTTGATTGGCTCTATGACTCTCTCTCCTCTCCACCTGTAGCTGGTGTGTGGTGAGAGCATACACTTGATTGGCTCTATGACTCTCTCTCCTCTCCACCTGTAGCTGGTGTGTGGTGAGAGCATACACTTGATTGGCTCTATGACTCTCTCTCCTCTCCCCTGTAGCTGGTGTGTGGTGAGAGCATACACTTGATTGGCTCTATGCTCTCTGTAGCTGGTATGTGAAAAACACATATGGTCCAGTAAATATACACTTGCATCTCCTCTTATTGGTCATTTAATGTTCATTAAAAATGCAATGTTAACTTGTAATGAGAAGCACTCAACAGAGAAGCTTTAAGGGCTCCCTGTGTTTTTGCATCAAAATTAAAGTTTGATGATTTAATGTTTGCAAATGAATCAATGAACACAGCCATACATTATGGTGTGTTGTATACAGTGAAATATTACAATAGTAGTATTTCTTTAACACATTTTTTGGACAAATTGTGCAGACAAAGATTTTTTTTGTAATCACATTTCAAGTCGTAATATTTTTTTCCCCAGAAAAATTGCAATGAAATATTCCCTATTTCCACCTGTCCTTCATTTATGCTATTTAATACACTATTCACTAGCCGGCATGCATGTCTGTGTTTATCATGAATATTTTATTCTGTACGCCTTATATTAAGAAACACAACAACAATAAACTGAAAATCACTCACTTGCACTTCTTTGTCAGTTTTTCCAACTTTTTTTAATTCATTCTTCTTTATTTTGTAAATGCCACTCGTTTCCCCTAAAGAGCAGCGCGGCTGTAGTTTGAGTGTGTCAGCTTTGACTGGTTTCTGTGTAATCAACAGACAGTATTATCAAACATAACACTACTATAACCAGAGGACACTGAGCTTTTCCTCCACTTCTCTTTCTGTTTTTACCCCCCCTCCTCTCTCTCTCTCTCTCTCTCCCTCTCCCTCTCCCTCTATCTCTTTCTCTATCTTTCTCTCTCCCTCTCTCTCCCTCTCTCCCTCTCTCTCTCCCTCTCTCGCTCTCTCTTCCGCTCTCTCTCCCTCTATCGCTCTCTCTCTCTCTCTCTCTCTCTCTCTCTCTCTCTCTCTCTCTCTCTCTCTCTCTCTCTCCCTCTCTTTCAGTAGTGCACCGTTTGCTCCTCTCTTACGAGAGTCAGGATGAGGGGAGTTTGGAATAATAGCCCTCAGCCAGAGACAGAGAAAGAGCGAGGGATGTGATGCTGAGTGAGACGGAGCGCGGTGATGGAGAGGAGGAGGGAGGTGCTGTTATTGTTGTTGCTGTTTGTTTTCTGATGGCTGCTCTAACGGCTCCTGACATGTTAGCTCTGCATTCAGCCCATAGTGCCGCTTTCGCACACATTTTCTTTCATACATCACCCTTTCGCCTCAAATATACTTTTTGGATTTTGACGAGACGGACGATCATCTGTCATCCTCATCCGTCCGTGATTATTTTTCCCTCTTTCCCCAAAATGTATGATTTCTTTTCTTTCGGCTGAGATGTCTGGAGCGGCCAGCGTTTGGAAGATAAAAGGCAGGGAATCGAGCTAAATTTCTGCCCTGCCTCTGAAAAGCTCCAGTGCTCTGACAAGTCTGTCAGGCCTCGTTTAGCTTTAAACTGCTACGGTAAACTTCGGCTGCCATTTGTAATAAAAAGAGGCCGCAGTCTGACACTGATTTCAGGCCCTGTCAAAACACCCGATAAGCACAGTTTTCACGCTCACTTTCAATCCCCTTCGCCTCGCTTTTTAGCTCTGATATAAACTGTGTAATTAAGCTCATTTCTCTTTTGATTGAACAAAGAGATAATAATTCAGATAGATTGGCTCAAAGGCCACACAAACAGATGTTCGGATGATCGGCCTCAGATGATTGGGTATAAACTTGAAGATTTTGATGAGCCGCACTTGCACGATGCAGAATGGCAGAAAGCAGCAGATGTTTTTTAATGAGTTACAAACAGTGTTGCTCGTGGTGGGAATAGCTGTATGGATATCTGCAGGGTTACAGCCTTGTTGGCTGCTACATGTATTTTTGAGACTCTATGGTTGGAAATATATCAGGGGTTTAATGGAGTAGGAACCTGAGGAACCTTTACACAGTTAAAAAATAAAAATAAAATTAAATCACATCACTGTAAAAATATGGAAGCAACATTTGAGGTTTTACGAATAAAAAAAAAACTATTTCTTTAAGAGATATCATGTTAATATATCAACCCACATACATAATAAATCTGTTTTGTAGCTTTATAATATACTGATAACCACCACAAAAGCACAGGTGGTCATGAGAAAGGCACATGATGAATCAAATCAATATAAAAGCTGCAAACAAATACAAAACACCATCATGGAAACAAACATGACATTAAAATAATGCAATAAACATTCATTTAGCTATATAAGATACTTTAAACACTAATGTTTAACTGAAAGACAAACTTAAGAAGAAGCATTCTGTAATTATTAATTGCAAAGTGTTATAAAGGGAATGAAGTGCTTTTTACTGTACATTTGAAGATGACTCGCTCTTAGTTACTGTAACTGTAAATGTAACAGCACATTAAATTACATGCCCGTTGTATATATTACAGTTTTTCACCGTATATAATTTAGGGAACTTACTGTTTGCCTGTAATGAACCGCTTTTTACTGTAGCATTTTTACATTCTTTTACCATTAAATTATTACATGTTTTATGTCTGCTGATTTGATGATAGTTTAGTGGGATTCGTTAAAAACAATTTACTCATTATATTATTTTAATAAAAAAATAATAAAAATGTTTTATTAAAATTATTGCAATGTCATGTGATCCTGGACTGAGTTTTATTTATTTTTATATATTTTTTGTCATTCAGGTCATCACATAATATATTGCATAATTTATACTGCAGCTTTTGGACGAGTTTCATTTATCAGAAATGTTTTGTGGATTACAGCATTCATGAATCTTCCTCTGCTCTTGTAAGGTCTTCCCTATCCACCCCATAGCAGCTCAAATGCTTTCTTAACCATATACTGCTGAGCAAGACCATGTACAGTATTCCCGGTCAGGTCATTCTGAAAGTGTCTTGCACTGCAAACTCATCAAAACCACGGATATTATAGCGGTAAAGACCAGCAGATCTCTTGATCTCACCGTTCTCGCGCTCTCCACCTTTTTGTTCCTTAATTCCAGCACCATCATTTTAATTTTAAAGCCAAAAGGGAAGAAGGTGGAGAGTATTCACCGTGCTGCAGTACCGCTGCGCCACTCGGATGCAGGGTGTGGTGGGGAGGAGATGAATTACACGGAGGGGGAATCTGACAGCCTGTGGGGGGCTTTGTGATCATTCCAAAGTCCTAAAAATCTCCCTCACCTTTCTCATCTCAGCCTAATGAAAGAGAATAGGCGATTGCACCCCGGGCGATGTTCCCCACGCCTAACGACTCCTCCAAAGGCAGAGCGACCACGGAAGATGAGCTCTGAATGAGCTTTGAATTGGCTTTGACTGCCTGATATACTTTGACACCAGTTCTGTAACAAAACAGACGTAGTGCTAATTAATTATCAATATTTTAAGCGAAGCGATGAAAATAAGCATTAAAAGATGACAGGGAGAAGTGGAGTCGTCTATGGTGGGACTTTCTCTCTCTCTCTCTCTCTCTCTCTCTCTCTCTCTCTCTCTCTCTCTCGCTCTCTCTCGCTCTCTCTCTCTCTCTCTCTCTCTCTCTCTCTCTCTCTCTCTCTCTCCTCTCTCTCTCTCTCTCTCTCTCGTCTCTCTCTCGCCTCTCTCTCTCTCTCTCTCTCTCTCTCTCTCTCTCTCGCCTCTCTCTCTCTCTCTCTCTCTCTCTCGCCCTCTCTCTCTCTCTCTCTCTCTCTCTCTCTCTCTCTCTCTCTCTCTCTCTCTCTCTCTCTCTCTCTTTGTCTCTCTCTCGCCCTCTCTCTCCTCTCTCTCTCTCTCTCTCTCTCTCTCTCTCTCTCTCTCTCTCTCTCTTCAACAGGTTGTGATTTCACCTCCCTCGGCACATGTCCTCCTCTTCTGATTTTAGCATGTCTCTGTGCATGTATAGCTCGTTGGTCTCGGCTCCCCGGACCGACAGCTTACCGAGCAACTTGACATTGTAATTAGGCTTTAATATAACCGAAAAGAGCCGGTTCCCAGCACCGCCCTCTCTGCTGGACTCGGGCGCTGGCGCTAGACTAAGCACAATCTCAGGGATCACCGTGTTTTGGGCCTTTGTGAGTGTTAGTCCCCGTCCAGCTATGTCCCACTGAGCCGTATACCGTTTATTTTTTTTTAATTGCCCAGTGTCCATCAACCTATCAGCAGACGCGGCTTGTGTTTCATGGCGAGTAGCTTTTTTCTGGTGCTCTGACAGCATAATGTGCCGTAATCAGATGTCATTATCATAAGTCTTCAGGAAAGTTGAGTTGCGCCGTGGATCCTGCCACTTTATTGCAGTGTTGCATCAACATGTTGATGGCGTATTGTCAAGATGCTGAATCAGTTTACTTGAAATGTTTGAGTTGGCATAAAATGGAAATCGAAATGAGTTTGAGTGAAAAGGCTTCTTGATTGGGAAAATAATGTAGGATGGGACTTGATTTTGTCATTTGATAATTGCGGTAATCAGATTATACAAGGGTACTTTTTATGTATGTATTTATTTATTTTATGTGCATGGACAAATAATTTATAATAAAAAAATGAAGAATGTAAAAAGAGAGAATTGTATATTTGGTGTATAACTTTGTCATCATGACATGTAGGGTATACAGGTACAATTGGTATTTTATAGCAGCGAACCGGGCCCAGTAAACCTAAGCACATGTCAATAAAATAATCTCATGAATGAAACTGTAATGTGGCATGTTTGTGGGCAGGTTATGCAGTAACACATTAAGTTGCATCATTGTTTGGTGGTGTTTAGATTCATACAGTATGATAATGCTGTGTGCTATCGTCTCAATAGCAAAACAAACACAAGCACATTTATTTTGTTTCACACCTTTGTTTTGGCAAGAGTTTTTGTTCAAAATGACTTCACACCTGTTCGTTCTTCATTTTTACTTGAAGTATATCGAGGCCTTTGAAGGTTAAAACTGAATTAACTTTGATTTATTTCACAACAATCTTAAAGGTTGCAACTCTTATTAAATCTCTTAACTGCCATTCATATACAATTTTAATAGAATAGTTCACCCAAAAATAAAAATTAGCTGAAAATGTGCTCACTCTCAGGCCATCCGAGATGTAAATGAGTTTGTTTCTTCATCAGATTTGGAGATATGTGTCACTGCATCAGTGTCTCCGCAATGGATGCTCTGCAGTGAATGGGTGCCGTCAGAATGAGAGTCCAAACAGCTGATAAAAACATCACAAGTTATTCACATCACTCCAGTCCATCAGTAGGACATTTTTAACTTCAAACTGTTGCTTCTGGCTTCCTCCAGTGAAGAAGTGTTCTGGTCTGAATCAGGAGAGAAATCAGCACAGATCAAGCACCGTTAAACAGCTCTAAACTAATATGTGGCTGGACAACAGGGCACTGGAGGAAGCATTATGAATTATGAACTTTTGACCAAAAGCTTAATGATTTATGTATATTGCTTACGCAAATTAACCATAAACATTTACATTTAGTCATTTAGGAGATGATTTTATCAGAAGCGACTTACAAATGAGGACAATAGAAGCAATCAAAACCAACAAAAGAGCAACGAAATGCAAGTGCTATGACAAGTCTCGGTTAGTCTAACGCGGTACACATAGCACTGGTGTTTTATGTAATTTATATAATTAAATGAAAATGAGTAGATAGAATAGAAAATGAATAGAGAAAGCTAGTGTTAGAGGCCTTTTTAAAGAAAACAAGCAGTTGGAAAATGAATAGAGTGCAAGTGTTAGAGGGTCAAGTGTTTTTTTAATATAAAATATAGATAAAATAGAATCAGAATAGAAAGTACTTGGGTAAAATAAAGATGGAAGAGATGTGTTTTTAGCCGATTCTTGAAGATGGCTAGGGATTGCTCGGATTGAGTTGGGCAGAGCATAATGGTGAAATTATGATGAAGTGATGGGTTTGTTGAAATCACAAGCAGTTCTGCTTTGCCGAGGTTGAGTTGAAGGTGATGGTCCTTCATCCAGCAAGAAATGTCTGTTAGACATGCTGAGATGCGAGCAGATATCGTCGGATCATCAGGATGGAACGAGAGGTAGAGTTGAGTGTCATCAGCATAGCAGTGATATGAAAAGCCATGTTTCTGAATCTAGTGATGCCATGTAGACAGTGAATAGAAGTGGTCCAAGAACTGAGCCCTGAGGCACCCCTGTAGCTAGATGTTGCTACTTGGATACCTCACCCCTTGAAGATACCTTGAAGAACCTATCTGAGAGGTAAGACTCAAACCGCTGGAGTGCAGTTCCTGAAATGCCCTTTGCCCCTTGACAAGAGGATCTGGTGGTTAACTGTGTCAAAAGCAGCGGACAGATCCAGCAAGATAAGTATTGAAGATTTGGAAGTCACTCTCAAGGCAGTCTCGGTTGAATGTCCACTTCTGAAGCCAGACTGCTTGCTGTCCAGGAGGTTTTTCTGTGTGGGAAAGACAGAAACTTGGTTGAAGACAACTCATTTAAGTGATTTTGCAATGAAAAGAAGTCAAACATGCCAGATAATATCTACAGTAACAATGAATTTACATCCTAAATTCTAATCCTGTCATTAACGACTTTTAATCAAAATTTGGTCCATTTTTATATTTTGCACATTCCCACAATGAGAGAAAAATGCTCACCTTCTGTTAGACATACGATATTGTCATTTTGACTGCATTCGTTGAGGATATGATCACAAGTGAGCTCAGAGCTCAGCTTCGGGTCAGAACAGAGAACATGAAGAGCTTCGGGTTTGAGGATGAGACACAATCGCATCCTTCAGTTAGACGGCCATCACCAGCTCCTCTTTAACCACTGAACTCCTTCCGCTATTAGAGGCTTCAAGCGATATGTCCTCAGATCGACTCGGAGTCTGAACTCATGGCAGATACCTTCAAAGGAGACAGACGGGCCTACGCACATTTCTCTCCAAACGCTCATGAATAAAACAAGCTTCATCAGGCAGAGTCTCATGTGGACATGATGAAAACTCTCAGACTGTTTTGTTTCTGCAACCAAATCTCCAGTATTTACTCTGCAAATTAAAGAAATCATCTCGAATTATTCTCAGAAAGATGCCGTCGTAACTTCAGGCGAAGTGCAGAAAGTAGTGTGGAGAAGCGTCTGGTGGAATATGCGGAAATATAATATTTGATCAGCGCTCAGGGTTTGATTGTGATGTTTGCGCGCTCTCTTCCCTCTCCGGGGCCCGATTCAAAACAACACCACGCTGTACACATGTAATTAATTAATTACTCTTGGTGATGGTGGTTCTCGCATCTTCTCTTAAAAACGTGCGTGTTTTTGTCAGTGGCTGGAGAAGGGAAGAAGCAGGGCCTGGTTCGACCGCAGACATCTGATTATAGAGGCATTGATCTCTCACATCCAAAATAGAAATCCAGGCTTTTTTATGAATAATTGATCAAATTGATATGATAGCTCCCTTTCTAATAGTTTAGTTGTTAATATTTCATGGATATCATTTAGGTTTTACTCGAATGTGACACTGTTTGGTAAATCTCCATTTAAGCAAAGTGCTTTTGTGTTTTGTTTTGCTCTTTGTTGTTCATTCTCAATGTACTGCTTTCATGAGCCCCGGTGAAATCGCTGCCGTTTCTCTCTGCGGTTGTAAATAACTTGACCGCTCTTTATATTTGTCATTGCACAAATTAAATTCCGCCAAAGTCTGATTTCCTTCATGCTAACGGAGTAGTTTTAATTGTGATGCTCACACAGGTTAGTTGTCATTAAATACTGTATGAACACGAACACTTTTATCTGTATTTATTTTACAGACATGTGTGTGTGTGTGTGTCTGTGTCTGTCTGTCTCTCTCTCTCTGTGTGTGTGTGTGTGTGTGTGTGTGTGTGTGTGTGTGTGTGTGTGTGTGTGTGTGTGTGTGTGTGTGTGTGTGTGTGTGTGTGTGTGTGTGTGTGTGTGTGTGTGTGTGTGTGTGTGTGTGTGTGTGTGTGTGTGTGTGTGTGTGTGTGTGTGTGTGTGTGTGTGTGTGTGTCTGTGTCTGTCTGTCTGTCTCTCTCTCTCTCTCTGTGTGTGTGTCTGTGTGTGTGTGTGCGTGTGCGTGCGTGTGTCGTGTCTGTCTCTCTGTGTGTGTGTGTGCTGTCTGTCTCTCTCTGTGTGTGTGTGTGTGTGTGTGTGTGTGTGTGTGTGTGTGTGTGTGTCTGTGTGTGTGTGTGTCTGTGTCTGTGTCTGCTGTGTGTGTCTGTCTGTCTGTCTGTCTGTCTGTCTGTCTGTCTCTCTGTCTGTCTGTGTCTGTGTCTGTCTGTCTGTCTGTGTCTGTCCTGTCTGTCTGTCTGTGTGTGTGTGTGTGTGTGTGTGTGTGTGTGTGTGTGTCTGTGTGTGTGTGCGTGTGTGTGTGTGTGTGCGTGTGCGTGCGTGCGTGCGTGTGCGTGCGTGTGTGCGTGTGCCTCTGTCTCTCTGTCTCTCTGTCTCTCTGTGTGGGTGTGGGTCTGTCTGCCTCTCTGTGTGTGTGTGTGTGTGTGTGTGTGAGTGTAAAGTGAATTCCTGATTCAAAGGGACATTTTTCAAATTGTGGGGTGCTACAGCAAATATCATGTTTGTCGTTTGGCAAGCGGCTGATTTATCACATTTCCCCGAGCTCTGACATTCAGATTGCTTTTGATTGACGTGGACGCTCAAGACACACACGCTCATTTACAGATATTCATATTCTGTGAGCATGTTGAGTTTGTGTAAGTGTGGGTGTTCATATACGCCCGCCTGATTATTTGACTCCACACCAGTTCGCATTTTAAGAGACTAAAATAGTTTGTTTTTCCCCTTTGGTTTTCACTCTTTCTTTCTCTTACTTTATGTCTCACACACACACACACACACACTGATTAAAGCGCAGTGATGTTGAGGTGCATGAGTGCACTGGATAAACAAGATCTCTCCCAAGGCTGTTCTAACATCCATCCGTTTCGCTGAAAACTGTGAAATACGCTTGTTAAAGAACATTGAGTGCACTTTCTGAAATACTTGCTAACATAATTCTATAGTATAAATATCACATATATTTCAACAACAAAAAAATACATGCATACATACACACACACATACATATATATATATACGTGTGTGTGTGTGTGTGTGTGTGTGTGTGTGTGTGTGTGTGTGTGTGTGTGTGTGTGTGTGTGTGCGTGTGTGTGTGTGTGTGTGTGTGCGCAATCCGTGCCTGTGTGTGTGCAATTCAGTGTGACCAAAAAAAAACAGTAATGTAGTGTTTTTGTCAGACTGCACTGCTACTCTTTGAAAGAGTTGCTTGTCAATGAGAAAGCTAGTCTTCTGAAAACAGCTGAGCTACTGTCACATACTACAACTTTTAGTATTTAAACAGTGCATTTATCTGTCAGTCCCTCAGTTTCTCCCACATAAACACACACACGAACAGAGAACCTGTGATGCTGTACACACAACTCTAAAGCCCCTTCACTCATTTCGGACCAGTATTCATTACGTAGTTGAAATTAGCGCTGTATTTAGTTGAAACAGTGCACCAGTGATGCTGTAGGATGGTGATTAATGTTGATTGGATTGAGCAGGGCGGGTTTCTCCGGAGAGAGGCGCAGGTACGCAGCTACGGGGTCTGTTCCTGCTCCTCGTGCCCTTCTCTCCTGCACTGCGGCGCTGTAAGAGATTACGGCCGGAGTAATTAATCACAGAGGATTATTACGCTGCTGTGTGCTGTTATTGAGAGGCCTGAGGCTGCAGATGAGGATTCTGCACGGGTTTGGGATCGTTTGGTTTAAGGGTTTGTTTTAAGGAGGGAGACAGTACGAGTCTTGTGTGTCCTTGGAGTATTCTTGTCTTTTGTCGATGTGAAATCCCTCTCACGCATGCTGCGGCCATGTGTGTGTGATACTGTATCGCTCCTGTGCTGGATGATTTCTGGTGTGTATGTGGACCATTGTGCAGATTTGTTGTACCCTAGTAAAAATTATTATTTTAATATTCATGTATTGGATATTTCATAAAGATGTTTTGATCCACTTAAACCCAAATCATCACTTGAAATAATAAAAAGACAAATATATGCAAAATCAAATAAGTAATTTATGTTATGAAGTGGCTGTTCTTGACCTTAAACCCTAAATGTATTATTATTATTTATTTATTTATTTTTTAGTATTTTAGTTTTTTTAAGATCTGTTTTATTTCTAGAAAAGGACATTGTTTAAAAAAATATTAAATTTTAAATAATAAATAATGAAAATAAATAGATTTAGATAATAATTGGTAATAATAATGTAAAAAATGTAGATACTCTGTTTAATTTTTTATAATAAAAATAATAAAATAATAATGATTTAAAAATAAATGTAGTAATAAATGCTCTCCCACACTTTCATTTATTGGCAGAGTGTGATTTTAGCTGTGTCTATTAATGTTTGACCAGAAAGTGAGATGGCATCATGCGTTTATGATTAGATCGCATCATTTTAAAGTACAGTAAATTACCTTCAGAAAGTGGAAAGCCCAGCGTAGGCAAGTGCTGGCAATTTATTTGTATTTTTTCAACCTTAAAAACTTAACTGTATCGAGCAGTCACTACTAAATCACTTCACTACCAAACATGTGTTATAAGTTTTAGTCCTGATGTGATTATTTCAGTAGTGACTGAGTTTAATAAATAATCATAATTAAAGGATCAGGAAAGACAAATGTAAATTAGGCAATAAAAACGGTTGCAATTTAACAGTACTGTGAATATACTAAAAAGTGAGCAGGTGTACTCAGATTTGTATAATTGATATGTTTTTAATATATTTACTTGTTCTTTTTAGATTGTCATTTTCCAGCCTTTTCTGTGAAAAATGTTTTAGAAAAATCTGTAAAAACACAATTATGACCCTGGATCACAAAACCAGTCTTAAGTGTAAAATTTAGATTTATACATCACCCGAAAGCTGTATAAATAATATTTCCATTGATGTATGGTTTGTTATGATCGGACAATATTGGAAAATCTGGAATCTGAGGGAGCAAAAAAATCTAAATATTGAGAAAATCATCTTTAAAGTTGTTCAAATGAAGTTCTGAGCAATGCATATTCCTAATAAAAAATTATGTTTTGATATATTTATGGAAGGAAATTTACTAAATATATTCATGTAACATGATTTTAATATCCTAATGATTTTTGGTATAAAATAAAACTGTATAATTTTGACCCATACAATGTATTTTGGCTATTGCTACAAATATACCCCAGCGACTTAACACTGCTTTTATGCTCCAGGCTCACAATTATGTATGTTTTGTTAGTAACAAATAGTGGAAATGGGAACATATAGCAGTGTGTTTTTACTAGATGCTGTTTGTCATTAATTCTTGTTTTCATGGAAAACCAGTTCTGTAGAGCGGTCTGTATACGAAGTGTTGTCCCTCAGCCGTTCATCCTGAGATAAAAGAGTTTATTCTGCTATGTGTTCATTTCAATATGTGATGAGGCTTAAAGGTGAGTGGTGTTTCTAGATCAATATTTCCTTCCATCACAGCACTATGATGTTGTGATTCAAGTGTGTTTGTATCGTTTACTCCACAATCCTTTGAATGCAAACTTCGCCAAACATCCCGCGCAAATCAACAGCATCTCACCCCGCAGCAGCTTTAGCGCGGCTTCAGTTCGACGCTCCCGGACGGATTTCACTTGAATTCAATATCCTATCTCACATGTCCGCTTAATGTCATTTCGGGAGCCGGTAACCTCCTTCAGTCGACGGTGTTATATCAATGAACTGCTGCTGTGTGAAGAGGGACAGAAAGCGTGTGAAGCAGAGCGGCTTCTGCGTGTGGCTCTACGGTTGCGGATAAAGCTGCAGCGCTTTATTCAATCTAAATCATGGGCCCCTCTGAGCCCCCGTGTTCAACGCACCAGCACTCCATCAATCACTGATAATGGGCCCCGGCCATTTCTCTCCCATGTTTGCCTTATTGCATCGGATTCTAACGAGCCATGGCTGCTAATCAGCCCACTGGATGAAGGAGGCGGATGGATTTGTTTCTGTGTGATCATTTCAATGAAACATAGTCCTGTATGCCTACATGACTCTAGGGGCCCCGAGCTGCAATTACACATATAATCACAATTGAATTCCAGCCGAGGCTCCATTATCCATCCTGCCAACCCGACTGGAATTAAGTGCAGATGAAGTGAAAGTCTTTAGCTTTCTGCTGCGGATAGCGGCGCGTTATCTAACGCTAGGAAGAAGCATCTTCAGCTTTGGCTCCTAATGCACTGAGTAATGTACAGACGTAGGACAAAGGAAGATCCGGGGATCTGTTAAAAGCCGTGATAATTGGGATGATTACTATATTATCATCCACACCAGCGAATGATAACGCTCTGTTTGTTGTAAGCACACACTGAAATTATGTCAGCTTTAAATGTATAAGCTCTTGGGGTGGATTCTGATTGGCTGTCAATGATTGTACTGTTCATTGGTTAAAAATGAAAGTGATTCCAATCATGTCATTAAATAAATATAAATCGATCAATGCACATCTGATTTTTTTTTCTGTGCATGTGCAGCTTTTCTGCAAAGTTTGAGCATCTCAAAGTGTGTTGGTTCACAATAAATGCTGCTTTTGACAATCTCCATCTCTGTATGTACGAGAGCATGTGAGCGAGCGGAGCGGGGAGTGTAGCGGCCATATTTCCTTCAGAGCGGAGATCGTCTTTCTGAAGATTGCGCTCCGCTCGCTCAATACGCTCAGCGCCGCTCGCTCAGCCCAAAATGCCCCTTTGGTAATGTGCTAGTTCCAGAATCTGTGGAATAGGCGAAGCAATAGTTTGTCTAAGCTAATGTTTCTAAAACCAAATTCTAAAATCCTGTGAAGATTGAAAGGCGGTTTATTAGACCGCATTTCCCCGCAGTTTAGGTTTATTTTAATTTTAGAAAGTGTGTTTCTTTTATTTACGCAACGAAAAATAATTAAGTTAATTTCATCTTGTGTGTGCTTTCATGAGCCTGATAAGCAAGGTGTATTTTGTGAAATTCTATATGTGAATTTCATCTTGTGTGCGTGTTTTGAATGTGTGCACAATAACTGAAGCAGGATTTTAATGTAAAAGTATACTTTTTCAGTTATTAATTTTTTTTACGAAAGTTTGCTAAGTGGCTTCAAAAACAAGACACGTTTTTAAATTAATAATTTTTATCTAATACATTTAAATTAATAACGTCACGCTGAAACATAACAGTTACTTATCGGACTACTGCTTTAATTAAGACATTTATTCAATAATTTACCGGTTTACCGGTGAGCGTGAGCGGGACATTAGCGGAGCGTTTTCTTTGGCCGTGAGCGACTGGTCACTGGCGATTTTTGGTGCGCTTGGTTCACCTTGCTTCACATTTACGCATTCGCACATTGTTCAACATATCTGTCGACAGACGTTTACAGAATTGCGTCAGTATTCTGCCAAAATAAAAGCTTGAGGGTTTTAACATTTGAAAATGAAGATGTAAATATTGCTGACTTGTAGGGTAAAATAAAATATTTTTTTATATTTATGAAATATTCATATTTTTCAACTGCAGTTTGCCACAGTAATATGTTTATGCCTTCATTTTTATAATTACAGTTACATTTTAAAGACTATATAGTGGTCGACCGATATATATATATATTTTTTGCATAAATATGGGTTTTTGACATATGCCGATATCTTGGAAAGCAGGGTGGCCGATATAAATCCGATATAATTGTATTTAAAGTTAATTAATATTTAAGAAATTTGAAATAATTTGAAAATGAATAAAAAAATAAATGTGTAAAATAAACATTCTTATACTTTAGATGCCAAAGTATTTTTCTCTAATACATATTTAATAAATATAATTAAAAAGGATTAAACACTGTAACCAACAAGGCACTCAGTGTTCTGGGAAGTTTGTGTACTTTGGAAATCTTTTTTTAAATATATACAGGTGCTGGTCATATAATTAGAATATCATCAAAAAGTTGATTTATTTCACTAATTCCATTCAAAAAGTGAAACTTGTATAATGTATACATTCATTCCACACAGACTGATATATTTCAAGTGTTTATTTATTTTATTTCTTTTAATTTTGATGATTATAAGTGACAACTAATGAAAACCCCAAATTCAGTATCTCAGAAAATTAGAATATTGTGAAAAGGTTCAATATTGAAGACACCTGGTGCCACACTCTAATCAGCTAATTAACTCAAAACACCTGCAAAGGCCTTTAAATGGTCTCTCAGTCTAGTTCTGTAGGCTACACAATCATGGGGAAGACTGCTGACTTGACAGTTGTCCAAAAGACGACCATTGACACCTTGCACAAGGAGGGCAAGACACAAAAGGTCATTGCAAAAGAGGCTGGCTGTTCACAGAGCTCTGTGTCCAAGCACATTAATAGAGAGGCGAAGGGAAGGAAAAGATGTGGTAGAAAAAAGTGTACAAGCAATAGGGATAACCGCACCCTGGAGAGGATTGTGAAACAAAACCCATTCAAAAATGTGGGGGAGATTCACAAAGAGTGGACTGCAGCTGGAGTCAGTGCTTCAAGAACCACTACGCACAGACGTATGCAAGACATGTGTTTCAGCTGTCGCATTCCTTGTGTCAAGCCACTCTTGAACAACAGACAGCGTCAGAAGCGTCTCGCCTGGGCTAAAGACAAAAAGGACTGGACTGCTGCTGAGTGGTCCAAAGTTATGTTCTCTGATGAAAGTAAATTTTGCATTTCCTTTGGAAATCAGGGTCAGAGGGTCCCAGAGAGAGAGGCACAGAATCCACGTTGCTTGAGGTCCAGTGTAAAGTTTCCACAGTCAGTGATGGTTTGGGGTGCCATGTCATCTGCTGGTATTGGTCCACTGTGTTTTCTAAGGTCCAAGGTCAACACAGCCGTATACCAGGAAGTTTTAGATGCACTTCATGCTTCCTGCTGCTGACCAACTTTATGGAGATGCAGATTTCATTTTCCAACAGGACTTGGCACCTGCACACAGTGCCAAAACCAGTACCTGGTTTAAACCATGGTATCCCTGTTCTTAATTGGCCAGCAAACTCGCCTGACCTTAACCCCATAGAAAATCTATGGGGTATTGTGAAGAGGAAGATGCGATATGCCAGACCCAACAATGCTGAAGAACTGAAGGCCACTATCAGAGCAACCTGGGCTCTCATAACACCTGAGCAGTGCCACAGACTGATCGACTCCATGCCACGCCGCATTGCTGCAGTAATTTACTTTACTTTACTTTTTAGTCATTTAGCAGACGCTTTTATCCAAAGCGACTTACAAATAAGAAAAAGTAACTAAAACTATAAGTTACAAGTCTATAAATACTATATATACACACACATTTAAGAAAATTGAGAAATTAAATAAAATGACAAATGCATACAACAACATTTCAAAACTTAACATTTAAATGAAAACAAAAAATAAAGCTAAAAACATTTCAAAATATTAAAACAACCAAAGGTATGAGTATAAAAATGATTCTAACATGACACTAAGCCAAACACCCATATATATACAGTATATATATGGTATTTCATTTCCATGCAGTATGTTGAAGTAACGTTACTAAAATAAATACAATGTATTCAAACTAAAACTAAAGTAAATACCTATAAAGACATATGAAATTCATACATAATTTATGTAAAATTAAAATAGATAAATCAAACGGCAGTAGTTATCAGTAATCCTACAAAAAAAGAACACTGTCAAAAACACATGCTAACAAACAACAACTTACACATAGTAAGAATTAGTTATAAAAACTAAAACAGAAGTGAAACGAGCAGTAAGAAAGAGGATAAATAAAAAGCGATACTTATATCCCTTGCCAGTGTGCTCAGGACAACTCGCACATAGTAAGGTCTTTACACTCTTCTTCTTCAACAAGGAGGGCTTCACATAACGGCTGCCGCGACCGCTAAGCCAGCGGTAAAATAAGCTTTTTTACCCATCTAACAAAATACTACTCAATTCAGTGAACACAACTGTTTCACAATAAATGGCCAAGCAAGCGCCCTGACACTGACAAGGACGCGATACAGTACGAGACCAAACGCGATTTCAGCACGTCTCCACACAGTAAACAAAACAAGCGTTTCCTAGCAACAACAACAACTGTGCTAAACACTAATGAGACAAGTAAATACACTTACTAGTTGTTTTTAACTTCCGCTGATAGGCTGCTTCTCTCAAAGAGTATTATTTACACTTCTATCTTCTGCTGGCGCTTAAACACAATTTCCTGTTAATCACAATAAATGACCAAGCAAGCACCCGACACTGACAAGGGACGCGATACAGTACGAGACCAAACGCGATTTCAGCACGTCAGGCAAAAGGAGCCCCAACTAAGTATTGAGTGCTGTACATGCTCATACTTTTCATGTTCATACTTTTCAGTTGGCCAAGATTTCTAAAAATCCTTTCTTTGTATTGGTCTTAACTAATATTCTAATTTTCTGAGATACTGAATTTGGGGTTTTCATTAGTTGTCACTTATAATCATCAAAATTAAAATAAATAAACACTTGAAATATATCAGTCTGTGTGGAATGAATGTATACATTATACAAGTTTCACTTTTTGAATGGAATTAGTGAAATAAATCAACTTTTTCATGATATTCTAATTATATGACCAGCACCTGTATATATATATATATATATATATATATATATATATATAATCCAATGTAACACTCATTTTACACACCGCACACAGTGAAAATGACATGAATATGACCTTGGGAAAATGCATAAAGCGCAGCATAAGTTTGAAATCACGAGTTTAAAGTTTGTCGATCGTGCATCTCCAGTGAAGCTGAACTCTCCTCCTGTCCGCATTCATTTCACACGGACCGACCGTCACGCAGAGAACACGCGATCATGCAGGATACAAATGCACTATCCGTGTTAGACAGAACCGTTAACGACGACAGCGAACAAGAGGGAGAATGTGCTAAGGCACCGCCATTTCTTAGCGCCGTCAAAATAAAAGTCCCGCCTCAAACGCATCGGCCAAACAGAAAAACTTATCTGCCGATATTTGAAAAATGCCAAATATCGGTCGATATATCGGTCGACCACTGCTCTGCAAGTTGGTTTCAGCAGCAGCAATATGAGATGCCATATCGCTTTTAATCACCACATATAACTAAATAATTGCATTATGTTGTTTTGGCCATGTTGTGTGCTCCCTTATACTGTATATAAATAATTTTCAAAAACTGAAAAAAATTATATTTACCTGCATGTCTCTTGACCATTAACCAACATCAGAGAGCCGTGAAGATCTGAAATGCTGTTAAGTTATAGAAATGTTAACAATATTTAGTGTATAACGTGTGGGCATCCCTGCTTGAGAGGGAAGGGTCACTGTAAATCAATACAACATTGCTCTGGGTGTTGATTTTTCTGTAATTAAACATTTCTGTTTTAATAGCAATGGTCTGTTCCTAGACGAGATGATAATACACCCTTCCACCGAGCACGGGGGGTTACTGAATGGTTAGATGAGTATGAAAATGATGTGTAAGGAAGATTTTGGGCCAAAGTGTTAGACGGCGTTATCCATCACCCTCATCAAAACATCAACTGAAGCTGATTTGATGGCGAGTGGTGGCCCAACACAATGCATGTTGGCAATTCCTTGACATTTGTACCCAGTTGTATCTTTAATAAGTCACAGTGACTGCATTACCATCACAGGTGTATTAGAGGAAAATTCACTGACAGAGCAAAGTGCTCAATCTGATCAAGTGAGTGCTATGTGGTGTGTAGAGTAGTGATCGACCGATATTGATTTTTTTTATAACTGATACCGATTATTTGTACGTTTATGTACCCGATAACCGATATGCAGAACCAATATTTATTTACTGTTATAAAGTAAATAAATAACTGAGTGAAGTCCATTCTTCGCTTTGGTTTTTCCTCCTTTCAGTCATCTTAACAACAACAAAAAAACTGTTAAAAATTAAAATTTTCATGTCAAATTTAATCTTCAAATTACAACAATAAAAACATTTTATTTATAAAAAGCATCATCAGCAACACTGATATTAACAATAAGCAAAAGAATGTCTAATGTTTTCAAATGGAGAAAATAAAGGACAGAAGTCATATCAACTTCATTTTAAACTACAGTTTTAGGTTTATAATCTGTTTAATAGACTAAAGAGTGAAGAATAATTCACTGAATAATATTCTCTGGAATATTGAAATAAGCTATAACAAACAAAACATCGTATTTTATTGCATTTCTTAACTGGCACGTTTTATCAGAATTATTAAAATGTTTTTGTCATTCTAGATTATGAAAACAGCGCGGTTTATCTATTTACACAGAACTATACTCAAACTGCGATCGCTTGCGGAGATAATAAATAATTAATTTAGATAGATATGTTTATTGGTGAAATAATGGTTCTATAGTAAATGTTAATATAATTCAGCGTGTTTCAAACAAGTGAATCTTGTATAAAGTTACATGCGGTGGCCGTGCTGGAGCTTCTCTAGTGTGAAAGTGTGCGTGATGTGCGTGTGTGTGTGTGTGTGTGTGTGTGTGTGTGTGTGTGTGTGTGTGTGTGTGTGTGTGTGTGTGTGTGTGTGTGTGTGTGTGTGTGTGTGTGTGTGTGTGTGTGCTTGGATGGGTCAAATACAGAGAACACATTTCACTGCTGGTTATACTCTGTATAATTGTGAATGTGAAAAAAAAAAAAAAGATACATCGTTTTTTTTTTTTTTTTTACAAAACCGATACCCGATTATGGTAAAATGCTTAAATATCGGGAAAAATATCGGTAAACCGATATATCGGTCGATCTCTAATGTAGAGTCCTGTGTTCCTGTGGCTCAGTGGTTAGAGCATTGCGTTAGCAGCGCAAAGGTTGTGGGTTCGATTCCCAGGGCACACACATGTACTGACAAAAAAATATATAACCTGAATGCACTATAAGTCGCTTTGGATAAAAGCGTCTGCTAAATGCATAAATGTAAAATGTAGAGTCGTACCACACCATTGAGAAGGTCATGTAGCTTTTGTTTATGAGCGGAGATACAAACTGAGCTGAAAAGACTTGAGGAGCGCTATTGTGAAAGAGAGCATTTTAATGTGTTCCGAGTTCATTTGAAGTGATTTGTTAAAATGGTTATTATTATTATTTCTCATTTGTAGACAGAAACTGAGGGTTGTTAGATTTTAGCCATGCCTTTTTCGAATGTCCACTCAAACAAACCGCACTCAAACGATCACATTATCCACTCGAATCTGGACTAAACACGGCAAACTGTACAATTTGCTGGTCTTAATGACTGTGATTACCTGTGATCTGCTTTCACTTGAAACTCATAGAAGGTAATGTTATGAGGGACTCAATTTTGCATGACTCCTCATCAGCGAGTGAAACAGCAATAAAGGCAAATTGCTCCTGGGAGACACGAACGCTTTAGAATAAATTGCGTGCGGGAACAGAGGTGTAATTAATTTACAGGCTGTATTGATAGTCCCCCTTCACTGCTCACTATATGTCTTCATCTCGGCTAACGGCTTCATTATTTGGAGGGCAGGAGAGAAGCGAGTCAACAGACTAAATGAATTGCCATAAGACTTGTACACAAACTGTTTCCAGGATTTCTCTCTGGCTTTTAATTAGCACGCTGAAAAATTATTTGATAAGTATGTGCTTAAGATGCGGAGAAGTGTGCATATGCAGAGAGACATTAAAGCATAAAATACTTCTTAATCGGATATTAAATGAGCTGTTTATGACTTATTATTACTAATATTGCATTGTGCTTTTTTTCTCATTACAGCTAAAACCGATGAAGTACTGAAAGAAAAGGAGAGTATGAAAGAAGAGAAGACAAAAGAGGAAGGTGAGCCTCACTGTATGATTTTTAACCTGCAGCTAAGAGAAGAAAACGAATCAATTAAAGGAATTAAATAAAACGTAAACACACAATTCAAGTTTCCTTGGGATTCTGAAAGAAGATCTGAATTATCTGTTGACAGTTTTGAGTTTATATATTGCAAGTCTGACTCTATATCCCACAAATTTGAGAAAACAAGTCAGAATTGTGAGATATAAACTCGTTTTATTGCTGGGGGGGGGTTGAACTGTTAGCTAAAAAGTCACAAATGGCCATTTTTACATCCTTTAAAGCAGCGGTTCTCAACCCGCGGCCCGTCACGAATCCGAATGCGGTCCACCACGCTGAATGTTACAGTCTTATGTGTTGAACATAATAAAAAAATTACTTTCAGTTTTACAATTAGTTTTAGTTTTTACATTCATTTAAAAATGTACTAAACAAATATAAGCTCATTTTTTGGTTATGTAAAATAATTGTTTTTCATATATTATTTTCAGACATGAGCAGACATGTACTCACGTAATTAATGTTACGCATTTAATGAACACTTACAAGCATGCATTTGGCAGAATTAAATTCAAATAGTCATCAGCAGCCATTAGTTCTGTAGAATTGGGCATCAGAATGGACAATTGTTTAAGGGGGAAAACGAAATGTGGAAAATGCCAGCGAAGAAACGCATTAAACAAGAATAGTCTCAGCATCGGTGAAGAGAGAGACTTACTTTCGGCCCCTCCACTCACTTGAAGAGAGTGCTGGACTTTCGGTTTTACTTGAAGATCAGCATCAGCGGTGAAGAGAGTGCTGGACTTACTTTCGGTTTGCCCCCCCACTCACTTGAAGATGCAGCATCAGCGGTGAAGAGAGTGCTGGACTTACTTTCTTTAGTTTGCCCCCCCCACTTGAAGATGCAGCCCTTACTTACCCCCCCCACTCACTTGAAGATGCAGCATCAGCGGTGAAGAGAGTGCTGGACTTACTTTCGGTTTGCCCCCCCACTCACTTGAAGATGCAGCATCAGCGGTGAAGAGAGTGCTGGACTTACTTTCGGTTTGCCCCCCCACTCACTTGAAGATGCAGCAGCCCTGGACTTACTTTCGGTTTGCCCCCCCACTCACTTGAAGATGCAGCATCAGCGGTGAAGAGAGTGCTGGACTTACTTTCGGTTTGCCCCCCCCCCCACTCACTTGAAGATGCAGCATCAGCGGTGAAGAGAGTGCTGGACTTACTTTCGGTTTGCCCCCCCACTCACTTGAAGATGCAGCATCAGCGGTGAAGAGAGTGCTGGACTTACTTTCGGTTTGCCCCCCCACTCACTTGAAGATGCAGCATCAGCGGTGAAGAGAGTGCTGGACTTACTTTCGGTTTGCCCCCCCACTCACTTGAAGATGCAGCATCAGCGGTGAAGAGAGTGCTGGACTTACTTTCGGTTTGCCCCCCCCCCCACTCACTTGAAGATGCAGCATCAGCGGTGAAGAGAGTGCTGGACTTACTTTCGGTTTGCCCCCCCCACTCACTTGAAGATGCAGCATCAGCGGTGGAAGAGAGTGCTGGGCTTACTTTCGGTTTGCCCCCCCCACTCACTTGAAGATGCAGCATCAGCGGTGAAGAGAGTGCTGGACTTACTTTCGGTTTGCCCCCCCCCCACTCACTTGAAGATGCAGCATCAGCGGTGAAGAGAGTGCTGGACTTACTTTCGGTTTGCCCCCCCCCCCACTCACTTGAAGATGCAGCATCAGCGGTGAAGAGAGTGCTGGACTTACTTTCGGTTTGCCCCCCCCCCTCACTTGAAGATGCAGCATCAGCGGTGAAGAGAGTGCTGGACTTACTTTCGGTTTGCCCCCCCACCCACTTGAAGATGCAGCATCAGCGGTGAAGAGAGTGCTGGCTTACTTTCGGTTTGCCCCCCCCCCCACTCACTTGAAGATGCAGCATCAGCGGTGAAGAGAGTGCTGGACTTACTTTCGGTTTGCCCCCCCACCCACTTGAAGATGCAGCATCAGCGGTGAAGAGAGTGCTGGGCTTACTTTCGGTTTGCCCCCCCCCCCCACCCACTTGAAGATGCAGCATCAGCGGTGAAGAGAGTGCTGGGCTTACTTTCGGTTTGCCCCCCCCCCACTCACTTGAAGATGCAGCATCAGCGGTGAAGAGAGTGCTGGACTTACTTTCGGTTTGCCCCCCCACTCACTTGAAGATGCAGCATCAGCGGTGAAGAGAGTGCTGGGACTTACTTTCGGTTTGCCCCCCCCACTCACTTGAAGATGCAGCATCAGCGGTGAAGAGAGTGCTGGACTTACTTTCGGTTTGCCCCCCCACTCACTTGAAGATGCAGCATCAGCGGTGAAGAGAGTGCTGGACTTACTTTCGGTTTGCCCCCCCACCACTTGAAGATGCAGCATCAGCGGTGAAGAGAGTGCTGGACTTACTTTCGGTTTGCCCCCCCACTCACTTGAAGATGCAGCATCAGCGGTGAAGAGAGTGCTGGGCTTACTTTCGGTTTGCCCCCCCCCACTCACTTGAAGATGCAGCATCAGCGGTGAAGAGAGTGCTGGACTTACTTTCGGTTTGCCCCCCCACTCACTTGAAGATGCAGCATCAGCGGTGAAGAGAGTGCTGGACTTACTTTCGGTTTGCCCCCCACTCACTTGAAGATGCAGCATCAGGGAAAAAGAAACACCCATTACTACGCAGCAATCATCCTTATTACAGAAATGTGTTCAGGAAAAATATTTGGATCAACATAGGCTACATTTGTGAACGCACACTTTATGCAAAGTCGTATGTCAAGTAACGCTTCCGTGCGTGTCTTACAGACTGCAATCTCTACTTCATTGTGCTGTTACTCATTTTCAGCAGAATTTCACTAAATTGGTTCCCGACAGCATCAGCTGTTTTATTATTGGTGAGTAGAATTATTTATTAAAATAAAAGTAATCGTTTAGATATCATAATATTAGGCTATAAATAATATCATAAATATGGTTGGTTTGTATTGATGACGTAATATCATGTAAATGACACGCGTGCGGCCCGTGAGACTTGCACTTGGACCATAGTGCGCCCGGTGGAAGAAAAGGTTGAGAACCGCTGCTGTAAAGGAAACTAGCTTCCATAATAAAATGATATAAGGCAATTATGTTTAGCGTTCGTTTTTTTTTTTTTCTCCTTGTGTATAAGCGTGGTCATATTTATACACAAGCAGAATTCAATCATAAGTTTCACATGAGGGTGAAAGATCTCCCTTCACAGATTTCACACAAGGTCCAATGTCTATTGTTAATAATGCAAATACAATTTTGCCAGACAGCAATAAATGTGAACACGTCTGCAAATCATATGCAAATCAGCATATTAGAATGATTTCTGAAGATCATGTGACACTGAAGACTGGAGTAATGATGCTGGAAATACAATTACAGTTTCACACATATTCACATAGAAAACAATAATGCACAATATTTCAGAATATTACTGTTTTACTGTATTTTAATCAAATCGATGCAGCCTTGGTGAACAGAAGAGACATAATAGTATCATTTAAAATCATAATGTTTATGAGTACAGCATATGTTCCATACAACCCAAGTTAATTATTGGAACATGCTTGATTTTTGTATTTATTTATTTTTACACTTTGCAGCAGTTTTGGTTTGTAAATGGGCCTTATGTTTGTGACTGTCATATTCCCATGATATTTAACATTTGACACACGCTGCTCATGAAGCAATTAAGTCAAATGAATGAGGACATTCTGCATGAAAAGGAGTTGATCTTGAGTGATAATTATACACAAAGGTGTGTTGTTCAGGTTGCTCACATGGCCTCTCACCTTCAATTCATTAGAACTTGAAGATCAGCATATCATTTCATAATTTCAGCTCATCTGCAGCATTATTCCCTCATAGACTCCAGCACTGATGCTTCACTGCAGTCGAGTTCATGCCGTGATCTCACCCTCTTGAGACAATTGAATTCTCGTCCTCCTGCAACGCTTTTATTTCTCTCTTATGATCCTCGTGATCTGGAAATGTTTTTGATCCGGTCTTAATCTCCACTCCACGTTCTTCATGATGAACCGGCTCTGCTCACACATCCCTCACGTAACTTCAGCCTCACAACTATCCAGCTGAAGTGTGGAGATGAACTAAATAAGATGAAGAAGGCATACAGTACATACTGCTGGACAGCTGAGATTTGTGACTGTATTAAATGAGCAGCACGCTATAAATCAATGCTCATTCTCATGATTTCACACAGCACACTTCCTAATGGATCCCATCTACCTTTCACAATCAAACCACAAACTAGATTTAGGATTTTAGTCGGGCTGTGAAGGAAATTCATAAAAAAAAAATAAAAATTACACGAGATGCTGTTTAAGTAAGCACACGTCAGTTTGGGCTGAGAAATGACCCCCTGAAAGATAAAGTCATTATTGTTTTAAATGAGAAAACATTGAATAGTACAACAAAGTAGCTTTAGAAAGAAATATTTGGATTCAACAAGATATTTATTACACATAAACTCTTAAGTCTACAATGCATTTGAAGTGGCGTTTAAACAGGCTGTTTAGAGACACCATGAATATTAGCTCATGTCTGAATTAATTAGCTTTTAAATTTAAATGAATTGGTTTAAAAATTAATATTGAAATATGAAAATGAAATGATACTCTAAAGCTAAACTGCCAGTAGGTGGCATATGAGTTGTTGAATAATTTATTCAAACAGCTGATTCAAAGTAACTCTTTATGAATGAATCATTGACTCGCTTGATTCGTTAAAAAATAGATTCATTCAGTAACAAAACACCGCTCTTTGTTGTTTGCAGCATGAGATATGCTATTCATTTTTTTGTTTATCTATTTCAAAGCAATTATTTTTGGAAAAACTAATTTAAAAATTATGATTAGTTTCAACAGTTATATTCATATTTAATCTCTTCATATAAACAAACTAAGGCTTTGTCTGCGCGCTTTCCATTTACAATTAGAGGCATTTTAATCATCATCCAAACAAAGATGTTGCATGCAACATGAGCCATTTTTAATCTAAATTGAATTGTATGATTTCTAAATTTGAAGCAAAAACAGAATGGTCTGAGTTAAGTTTTGTGAAACTATACATAAAACATCTGCACGAAACAAAAACAGTAGACGGGCTGATGAATGCAAGTTTACTGTCTGCCAGCAGGTGGCGCTTAGAACAACAATGATACAGCATTTAATTGGTTTCCTGAACGCTAATGTGCATAATACAGAGACAAGATAAAAATAAATACCATTTAAACTTTTCTAAAGACAGTCAGTTCCCCTCAGAGATGCATTCATATAAACTCCCACCCCCAATTATATCATGATTCATTTAACATCTCAACTGATTTGAATCGTGACTCGTGACTCTTTTCACTGAATCATTGACTCACTTGATTCGTTACAAAATGTTGATTCATTCAGTAACGAATTGTTGCACAACAGTTCTACTTTGGCTATTTTATTTTGACATATTGAGCAAAAACAGACTTCTTTATTGAACTGTTGTATAAAATCAATATCATATTTTAGCAATCATGCAGGTTTTGGGGGAAAACAACACTGTTGCTTGTGTGATATATAAAGAAATATAAGACAGAAACTCACACAGGGGCGTGTTTTTCCTCATATCTTGAATTTTAGGCCATATAACAGCATTCTCATAGACTACATCACAAGTCTGATGGATCATGTTCAACGGCAATGCAATGCAATATAACGAGACAAACAGGTCAGGGGGGTGTTAAATATGTTAACTTTAATAGTTAATATTTTTCATAGTTAATCACACTGAATTAACGGGTTAAATAGACAGCCTTAATTTATAGATGGACAACTGCTTTTGGTCAGTTTAATAGTCATTTGGTCAGTTTTTGGTCATTTGTCATATTCAAATCAGTGTTGAATATCGTTCACTGCCTTGCACTTCGGTCTATAACGGTTTTCTCTGACGCAGACCTGCATTCTGTCCATATTCATGCAGATCATATATTTTAATGAGTCGTTTAACCCGTATCATTAGAGCAGCTTGCTCTTTCACCATGAAGAAGCGGAAGACTTTTTCTTAATTATGCTGTGTCGTGCGGGTCACCTTTACAGGTGTGTACCTCTCTGTGTGTGACCGTATTAGAGAAAGATACCACCATTAAACATTTAGATGGAATTGAACGCCCCTACACACACACAGAGAGAGAGAGACTGCCCCCTGTATCCATTCATTTCTAATCCCAATATAACAAGCCGTGTTGTCATTCACAAGAGGTGTCTGCCGGAGTGCTGAACAAGCCCGTGTGTGCATGAGAGACAATCAGACAGTCAATAGGACTGAGGACGATAAATGACCAACAGAGAGCTGCCTTTAATCAGATATATATCCTCTGTAAACTTAATTGCAGGCTTGATTTATTGTGGAGTGTCTGGTAAATGGTGCTAAGCATTGCTTCATTAGTATTCATTAGGTGAAAGTTGCGTGGGATTGTTTGTTCATTTAGACTTTCCCATTTTGCCAAGATTTAAATGATGTGGATTTTGGGATATTGCATAAAAAGTTGTGTGTGTAGTAAAAGGACATATACATATTTAATTAAAAAAGTATACCTTTAAATATTTATGAGCCTGGACCACAAAACCTCATTTTTTTATTTAGATTTATGCATCATCTGAAAGCTGAATAATAAATAATATTTTCATTGATGTATGGTTTGTTATGATCGGACAATATTTGAAAATCTGGAATCTGAGGGCGCAAACAAATCTAAATATTGAGAAAATCATCTTTAATGTTGTTCAAATTACATTCTTAGCAATGCATATTACTGATAAAAAATTAAGTTATGGTATATTTATGGTAGGAAATCTACAAAATGTCGTCATGGAACATGATCTTAATATCCTAATGATTTTTGGCATAAAAGAAAAACTGATAATTTTGAATGTATTTTTGACTATTGCTACAAATATAGCTGTGCTGCTTATGAATGCTTTTGTGCTCCAGGGACACATTTCTGAATAACTCCCTCAGAGAAGAAAATATCAGAGCAATATTATTTTAAATGTTATTTCTCTCCAGATGTGTTGTCATGCTGTCTCCTGCTTTGTTGCGTCAGGTACATCTAGAGTAAGGTCATCTCTTTAGAAATCAGAAGGATTTGACCTGTGAGCTCAACAGTAGTATCTCCTGAAAGACTTGTTAAATATTTAGCGCTCTCCATCATGAATACAAATGCTGTGTAAATGAGGGTCTACAGGCAGTTGACCCTGGGACTGGAGCCTGCGGAGAGGGGCTCACGCCGGCCTAAATGATTTAATTGTCATGACTTCAGCTCGTGTTTAAAGGATCAGCTTTGAAATACGCCACCTGGTAAACGACGTCTCTCAGAGCATGGTGCTTGAGAAGGACTTGGGGAAACTGACGCCACGTGGTATTTGTTATAATGCAGTTTGCTTGAATCATCACAAGCTGTTTACTGCACTCTGTGTTGTTTCAGGTGTTAACACATTTATATAATTAATTCATAAGATTGAAAATAGTGTTCTGGATCAATGCTCTTGATCAATTCAGCAAACTAACTTGAAATGGTTCAGCACATCTTTCAAGTTTTACCCATTGGTTGCGTATTAAGGTTAGCACATAACAGACCAATGAGAATAGTGTATAAGCAGCTCTAGTATTTCCCAGCCTAAGCTGGTCTTAACTCACGGTAGTCTCTCAGCCAGGCCGGGTTGTGTTTAGGTGGTTTATCCCAGCCAGACCAGCTGAAAGTGATCAAAACCTTCATTGCTGATTTCAATAGAATCGGTTGAGTCCATGATTCAATGACTCATTGGCCAGACAGTCAGCTGGATCAGCTGTTGAATGAATGACTCACTTATTAATGCACCGACTGCGTCCAAAATCACACACTGTGAGTATTTGGTATGAAACTTGTTTTGCAACCTTAAAGCACTTTCTATATAGTATGCAAATGGGTGTAGCGTGAGTGAAATTCATGCATACACTACATTAGCCATTTTGACATTGTCATGTAATCTACCAGCATCAGTTGCCATTCATAAACCATGAATTCATAACGTCACTGAAGAAACGTTTACAACAAAATACAGTCTACAACACTGCATAGAGCTTTTGAAAATGTTGGCTTTTTTATGCATGGTCTCTGTATTCAGTAGTTCGGTTAACGTTTGTCTGGCAAAATTGAATTTTTTGCAATGTGCTGAAGAATTCAATCTCTTGAATGGCACTTAATATGAAGTTTAATATGAGTGCATTCACTCATCTAAAAAAACATGTTCCTTTTGATTTCCCTTTAAGGAACACTTACCAGTTATTAGTTTGCAATCCAGCTATTAGTTATTGGATGTTTATTGTGTACAAATTGCTATACAGAACAAGACCGTGTTACTAGAAACCTCTAAAGGTTAAAAATGCATGTATCAAGGTGTGTTTCTGACACCATCTCACAGGTGGAATTCATCAGCAAGCCCAGTGTCTGCATGTCTTTCTCTCATTCAAAGCAGCCATTTTCTATACTCCAGTGATTAGTTATGCCTGGGTTATAAGCAGTGAATTAGTATCGTAGACCCAGGGGAAATAAAATTGGCATAAAATCAGAGTGAGAAGATTTAATTATCACGCGGAGACCTTTTCCGTCGACCGGCCCACTGAACCCAAAAAACCTAATCCGCCCGGACATCAGCTTCCTACTTATCATGTGTTTCCCATGCAATCATATGCCAAGCAATTACTGTTTTATTGCAAATTTAAAGTTTAAAAGCCTTGGTGGCTGATCCCTTCCCTCTTTTCCCATCTGAGTTTATTGTAGAGATAAAATAGCACTTTGTGCAATGTATTGACGCTGAATATTTAGTCATTGAACGCCAGTTGTAATAATTCTCCAAATGCACATGGAGCCTCACAAACCGCTGTGCATGACAATTAAATTATATAAATCAGTTTGTTTGTGTTTTCCTTTCCGTATTCTATTAAAAGAAATGCACAGTTCATTAATTGATGCTTCTCTAAGCCCCGCCCTATTATCGCAGCTGCCCAATCATATATTAGAAACCTCGTTCTCAAGTGCACATGTATAGCATCATTGAGAAGAGCCTGCATTGCCTAC
>CM049813.1:2989324-3062253 GCA_027422405.1 Ptychobarbus kaznakovi
AACTAATGTTAATGTACGGTATGCCTCCATTGGCATTAGAAAACATCCATCCATCCATCATGGAAACATTCCATGATATTCCGCATTATATCATTATTATGGCTGGATTGCATGATTTGGTCTGTGTTTTCCTCACTGTGGAAATCCAGGACCCTGGTTTACAAGGCATTGCTCGATGATTTGCTAGATAATGTCGGTTTAATATATTTTTTCCATCACATATATCTTTGACAGCAGTTGTAATTCCTGCTGGAAGCTTCAGCCATCAATGCTATTGATAAAACCTCCACAAACCAATAATGCTGCGTATGCTTGATGACTTCACCCATGAACTGCTTCAGCAGGAAAAATGCGACTTACAAGTGGTTACAAGCTTTTCCGTGTTTGTGTCATTGCAGTCTGGTGTGTTGAGTTTGAACCGTTATTGTGGGAGCATGTTTGGGCTTCATTCATGAGCTGATCATCTATTACAAGCACTGTTCCCGAGGAAATCCTCTGTCCAGCTAGATCCCAGAGCTGTCTCTGTGTCTCACACACTGCTTCGGACCCTTAGGGACATTAGTGGCATCTGGCATAAGCTAAAATCAGCTCAGGATGGAGCAAGCGAGAGTCAATCCTCTTGTAGATGACCCATATCAAGTGCGGTGCATATCAGATTGCTGTCCTGTTTGTGAAGTGCGATCTGCTCCGAACATGGATCGGGTGCATGTTACTAGACGCTGGCCACGAGTGCAAACCCTCTTTGTTCATTGAGATCTCATTTGTCAAGGCAGAGAGGCTAGAGGGTATTAGTTAGTTAGCAAATATTGACATGTCACTTTGGTCGGGTAACTATCAATTGAAATCAGCTTAATCAATGCTCTTAATAGCTGCTCATTACGCACTTGATGCATCTTCAGCGTTCAATGCAGTCTAAACTATGACTTGAGCAGTGGCCCGACGTCTGTGTTTAAAGAAGCCTTCGCTCAGATCTGGGTATAATATATCATCTGGATTACGTAATCAGATTCCAAAAATTAAGTACTGTTTCAATTAAATACTCATAATCAGACTACAGTTTTTTATTGATTACTCGATCATATATATTCACACTATAGCAATACAAATGCCTACATGGCATGCAGGTGAACTAAATATTTACCTATATATATTCTACCTTTTATATGTATATATGACTTAATTAATGATTAGCTTTTCATTAAACTCACAAACCCCAGTTTGAGAAACCTTGACATGCTTAATTCACTTTATGTTCACCTCTTATGTTTCAAAACTGTGCCTCCTTTTTTTTCCAAACTTTACACACAAATGCAAGAATTGCACACAAAATGCAAAACGCCTCACATCTCGTGCAAAATGAAGACATCTCAAAAGCACTCGTAATATTAATTCCTGCTAGATTTGTGTGTGTTACAGAGAGAACTGTGTCAAAGTGGGATAATTATTGCATGTTTTTGCAGATGTGCTGTTTGAGTGACAGCTTTCAGAAACTGTGTGAGTTGTACAGATTTAGTGTGTAAGCTGTTGAAAAACTAATAACAGTGAAAGGAATATATTCTCTTTGCATTTTAATATCAATATGGTACAATACTGCCCTATTTAAATGAATGTGGTAAATGGTTTACGTTAAAGGTAGTCTGATTATGTTATCGAGAAGGTGTAATGTAATGGATTACTAACTACAATATTTGTCAATCTAACGGACTGCAGTGTGTAAGTGATGCTCGCCTGGCCTGTGGACAGCGTTCGCTCTCTTAGGTGGTGGTTTTGTAGCTTGACTCGTAAATGTCTAGAGTGTCTCTGAACCGTCAGTTTTTGCTGTCACACTTGTAATTAAGTGAGCTTTCATCTAGGAAATCACAAAGACTCACGTTTTCTCCTCGCGTCGTCTGTAGCACTCGCACTCGTCGGGAGAGCATCTTTATTTAGACGCCAGATCTTCCTAGATAAATAAAGACAGTGTTAATGGAAGCGGGGGGGGTCGGATGCATGTCAGGGCTTTGCCCAGATAAATCATTAGATGGAAGGTTATTGGAAATGCAGGGAGATAAAAGACTGAAGAAGCCAGTAATTGCCTTAAAGATCAGACTACAAAGCATTAGCCCGGCTTTTACAAGGCCAGTCGGCAACAAAAGAGTCGTAATTTATGAGCTCAGTGTAAAAGAATAGCATAATTGCATTAAAAATTAATGCTAATGAGGTCTAAAATGGGGAAGGTGGTTATTATGAAAGTTGTATTCATCTTCTTTGGCCTAAGTGATGGCTAGTGGCTTGATTAATGGCTTAATTTCTATCAATTAGCCGTGGCAAAAATAAATAAATAAATCTGTGCACAGAGACGGGGCTACATTGAGTATTGAATTACATATCTTAGCCTGATGCTGAGATGGAGGCCGGATACCCCAAGGTTTGCCATGTGTGTTTAACAATTAGTGTGTGTTTGTAGATTGAAATATGTAAGTGCATTTATTTTATAGTTGACTTACAAAAATTAAAAACCATGCAAAACAAGAATTAAAATAAGATAGGAGAACTAAAAACAAACAAGTTTGTTTCTTGTTTATTTTATTTGGTTAATCAATTTACTTTTTTTTTACAAATACTGTCCACCTAAAAGTATGATTTCAAGACCTGAAAAAGTCATGCAAATTAATATTATCAATTGCATAATTAATTTATATTTTCTAATTAAGCTGTAAAATATTTTATGAGGTAGAAACTAGGTTTAAAAAAATACTTGATGCAGTAAATCATGAAAAACCAAGTCTTGGAAATATTGTTGTGAGCAATGCAGGGGGCCTTGCAGTCAAAAGCGTCGATTATTTCTACCAGACACATAAACACAGCTGTGTCCGCGCGTGTGAGCGCTCCGCAGGTTTGTCCATGTATTGTAGTGTACTTTCTCTCTCTCTCACGACGGACGTTTCGTTCTCAATCGGTGCAGTGCAGTCATTAGGTCTTGTTTTGCTTGCTCATGACATTCAAAAGCACCTTTGAATGCGCAGCCGTTCGAGGCGACCACCTGATGATGGACAGCTACTGCTTTAATTATTCCATCAGTGATGAGAGCTCATGGACGTAAGGCATTCAATTATGGGAATGAATCGGGCACAGTGAGTTTTGTGTTCACTTTCGGTGCTGGACCTTGAGTTGTTGAACATCGCCCTCTTGTGGTTTTCTCTCGTCCTGCCGGCTGAAGAGGATCAAAGTGAAGAACCAGCTATTAAGAGTATTGCTGGATATCTGCTGCACACATGGGTTATCATCCATTTATTCACATCTAAATCTATTCATGTTTAACATCGAAGAGAGTCTGTTTAGGATAGCAGGGAAAGACTCCATGTCATCTCTCTGTCTGTCTGTGGTTAAGACTGCTGTGTGTAATGCGGCAACAATGGGACTCTAAATTAATTTAGTGGATAATGTGTCAATATTAAATGTCAACTTTGACCTGGCCTTGTGCTGATCGTGTCTGGCAGAGATGTCTCTCCGACAGCGCTATTGATTTTCTGCTATCTGCTCGGCACGGGCCCCTCTCTCAAAGTCCATTATTTTAGATTTTCCCATGAAATACATATCTTTCCTCACTGACATCTGACAAACAGCATATGGAAGTCATTTTATCTACCAATAATGTGTTTGTCAAAAAGTATGAGGCATTAATGGAATTCCGGGCCACGGATAGGTTGTCACTGATGTATCTGGGTGGGCTTGTGTCTGTGTATCAGTCATTAAGATGTTCAGTGCACACACACACAGGAGGAGTAATAAGTGTGTGATTGAGAGCCAGTGGACTGCTGTCGTCTTTAGGACAGTCTGTAGACTCCTAGAGGATATTGCGCCTCCGTTTTGCCTCATGCTCAAGTATATGTGTTATCAGTGTGTATGGACACATGCCTGACATTGTTTGGGCTCATTTTATTGCAGGTTTGTTTCTCAGAGCGTGTGTGTGTGTGTGTGTGTGTGTGTGTGTGTGTGTGTGTGTGTGTGTGTGTGTGTGTGTGTGTGTGTGTGTGTGTGTGTGTGTGTGTGTGTGTGTGTGTGTGTGTGTGTGTGTGTGTGTGTGTGTGTGTGTGTGTGTGTGTGTGTGTGACCAACAGTTAACACTGCACGTCTGTGTGGTGTGTGTGTGGTATGTGTGTGTGTGTGTGTGTGTGTGTGTGTGTGTGTGGGTTGTGACATCAACAGTTAACACTGACACGCGTCTGTGTTTTATGGTGTGTGTGTGTGTGTGTGTGTGTGTGTGTGTGTGTGTGTGTGTGTGTGTGTGTGTGTGTGTGTGTGTGTGTGTGTGTGTGTGTGTGTGTGTGTGTGTGTGTGTGTGTGTGTGTGTGTTGTGACATCAACAGTTAACACTGACACGCGTCTGTGTTTTATGGTGTGTGTGTGTTACAGTGACAAATCAATGTTTATGAATGAAGGAATGATGCATTTATATAGCGATTTATTGAGTATTGTTGTACACCCAAAGTGCTTTACAATCATGTGGGGGGGTCTCTCCTCTTTGTTTATATGCATGTTACTTTAACGAAACCAGATATCAGTTAGAATGAGTCTCTGTAGACATTGTCAACTGTTTGCCAGGAAAGAATGTCCCTGCTACAGTGTTTAAGTTATGTTCATAAGCCGTATGATAAGTCAAAATCTGTGTGTGTGTGTGTGTGTGAGTGTGTGAGTGTGTGTTTGTGCTGTGTGTGTGTGTGTGTGTGTGTGTTCAATGTGTGTGTGTGTGTGGTTGTGTGTGGTGTGTGTGTTGTGTGTTGTGGTGTGTGTGTGTGTGTGATGGCAGTTGTGGTGTGGTGTGTGTGTGTTGTTGTCTCATTAGTGTGGGATGTGTGTGTGTGTGTGTGTGTGTGCGCGTGTGTGTGGCGTGTGTGTGTGTGCGCGTGTGTGTGAGTATGGATAAGTTGTATGTGTGTAGAGGGTGTGTGTGGTGAGAGTGCGCGTGAGTAATGGTAGTGGTGTGTGTGGCGTGAGCGTGCGTGTGTGGTGAGAGTGAAGAGAGCACGAGCATGCGTATGAGTGATCTCGTCAGGGTTGTTGTTTGTGGCGTAGTGTTATTTGTTTTTGAGCACATTTTAGTGGATCATGCACATTTTGTATGTGTGGAGAGAGATTAAATTGTGGGTGAATTTGAGTATCAGTAACACATTGTGTTTTATGTTTTAGGACGTCTTCATTTAGCGGAGTCACACAAGCAATAGTGCTGATGTTGTGAATAACAGCACAGCTGTGACTGTAGGTAATCTGTAGTAAAGACCTAATGTGATATTGCTCTGTACTATTTTCATAAATAAACAGAGCAATATCACATTAGGTCTTTATTTCCTGAATAAATCTGTAGAGTGAGATAATATGCATATGAAGTATACAGAAAATCTGATTTTTCTTGAAATCGTGTCTCTCCTGATAATTGTAAATGCATTGCATAGCAACATACTGATATTCTAAATCCATTGATCTCTATTCTGTATATGACTGGATTGATTATTGAATTATAAACAGATTTTTTTATTTCGATAGTCCACTTTAGACATTCTACGGACTATAAGTAAATTTGCAACTGCATGTCAACTAACTCTCATTAGAGTATTAGACTGTTAGGTTAGGGTTAGTAGAATAAGTTGGCATACTTGCAAAGTCAGTAGAATGTGAGATATGGAATTAAAGTGTTACCTAATCATTGAAGCTATAACATTTTTAGTGTCTATATTAATATGCTCAACCACCAGAGAGCGTCAATGATGGATGGCCATTAGCTTGACAAGGTGTTCTGTGTATCAGTCCAACCCAAAATGCATTATTTCTGTAAGTATGTAGGGAATATGATTGTTAGGAGAAATTGAATACAAGAGCCTGTATTGCATTACAATTCTTGTTGTTTACCATGCATCATTTTAGCAGGTATAACAGCATAAATGCTTCAAAAGCATGCATCACATCTTCAAGCCAATGCACAACGCTGGCTGTTTACTGAGCGAGTCTGATGTCTTCTCATTGACCAGCATCCTTTTCAGACTCTTCAAGACTTCTAGAAAAGAAGAAGAGTTCAAGAGCTACAGACTGGACAGTGTTTTGTTTATTTACTTGTCAATTGTTATTTTACATATTGTTGAATTAGGTTAATTTGACCAACCATTTTTTAGGTTATCTTAAGTGATGCCAACAGCTTTATTTTTACCACCATTGATTCATATGCCTTAAGACACCGTCTTGATCAAAATCAACATCACAACACAATTGCATAAACCTCAATGAATACCTCCACACCAATAAACTTTTGCATAACTTTAAAATGTGTATTCAGAATAAATCAGCTGTTGATGAAGATGAACATCATGGGCTTTCGCTTTCAATAAGCAGGATCAATTCTTAACTATAAAAAATGCATTCAATAACACGCTTAGCAAGTTGTATAGGGATTTAAAAGCTGTGTTTGGTGGGGTAATGTAATGTTTACTCCGTGAAATCAGGTGATTTCGTAACGCTGTTAGGAACGTGTGGGAATACCAATGCTCCAGTCTTATCACGTCATGCTCTTAAAGTCACCAAGAAATCAAAAAGGACAATTAACTAGTTGTTTATTAGCATGCCTATTAGTAACATAAGGGCTGTTTATTAGTCTTTATGACCATTCTACACCCATAATCCTGCCCAATACCTAAACGTATCAACTAATAAGCAGCAAATTAGTTGTTTACTAAGGCAAAAGTCATAGTTAATGGTGAGAACTGTACCTTAAAATAAAGCGTGACGATTCATATTTTCTTTTTTTTTCACCCTACATTCGTTTTTCTCATTCAAGGAACTGTTTTACTCTGATATACATAAAGATTGCAATCAAAGTGCACACATCCAGCAGGCAGTAGATCCTCAGCAAAACTGGCACACCGACGCTCCAAAAGTAGAAAATATTCATTAAACGTATCACCACAGGTCCTCATCGTTACTCTGATATACATCACAATTGGGAAGTAAAGAGGATCACAACTTAGGACTGTAATTATCCATGTATCTATATCATACTAATATCATCTGAGACTATTAGATCCTAATAGTACATCCGCTAGATTCTGTTCGGGCTTGTTCTCTAACTCATCTTTTTTCATGTAAAGTGCGATCATTCTAGGGCACTTAACACAACAGAGACCAGTCATTTCTCCTGGCACTATATACTGTGTGTTCTTGCTTGTTTGGAGAGTGTGCTGTCGTTTCGCTGGAGACATGGGGTAATGGGATCGGGACACAACCAGCGTCCCATGAGCATGGCACGTGCACTACAGACTCAACAGTATCCAGTAGATTGACGCTGGTATTCGCTAAGAGACGAATCAATCAGCATGATGTTTTTCCGTTTCTGTGGTTTGTGACCGCCTGACCTGCCCCGCTGACCTCTCGCCTGTCCACTCACCGCTCTGTTTTTTGTTCCTCTAGAAGAAATGTCTCTCGCCGAGCAGGTGAGGAGGATAAAAGATATCGAGGCCATTGAGAGCGACTCCTTTGTTCCTCAGGCTTTCAAATCATCTCGGGATGGCACCAAGGTACATCTCTCCCTCTCGATTCTCTCATATATATATATTCTTTTATTTGATTTCTTTTTGCCGAGTTACTTTCCATTTGTCTGCAAATGAAATGATTGCCATTAGATCTCGTTTGGTCTGTGGCACCTGTCCGCTTGAGCTCGGGCTCTTGAAAAGCCTGGTGGGCCCTCGCTCTCTCCACAGAGAGCATTCACATTCACCGCTCAAATTAGATTACTAACAAATGCTCACAGATCTCTGTGGTCTGAGACAAAAGGTGACAGTTGAAATGAGCTCGTATGATAGATTGCACTCAGGCTCTCAGGTCTGTGTATGGGCTTCAGTGATGCACTGGAAACTGATGCTAGATCAGCACTTAACATCACTGCGTTTATTTCTGAATGATGTACGAACAGCTCTATAGATGGAGCGAAAAAAGCTTAGACGGAGGGCATTCTTTGGACAAACGCAGATACATAGATTCATGCACATTTGATTTTTCAATCAGTTCCATTCAATGTATGCTTCACGAGGTCATAGAAGAACCATTTTGTTTAAAAGGTTCCATTAAGAATCTTTAACATCTGAAGAATCTTTCTGTGTCAGCTTCTTTGTGATGAAAGAAGGTTCTTCAGATTATTAGAATGATGCTTGTTTGACTGAATGGTTCTTTGTGGAACCAAAAATGGTTCTTCTGTGGCATCGCTGTGAAGCACCTTTATGTTTAAGAGTGTAATTGGATGCTCTGAGCTCAGGTAAAAGCGCTATGCTAAATCTCACTTAACAGAGCATTGCTTTGAGATGAAAGACTAGATGTTATAAAGGACAAGGGACAGCAAGAACGAGCACTGTTATGATTATACTGCCATCATTCAGAATTGCACTCGACTTCTCACTTTACATGGACACTAGTCACCTTGAACTCACTAATAGATAAGTGTTTGCTCAACTTTACTGTGGTAGAGGAATGAGTCGTCTACAGGTGCAAACTTTCAGATGCATACATTAATGTCAGTTAAATGGGTCGATCAGATTTACTTGAGATCAAATAGTTCACTGTAATAACTCCCAGTCCTTATTAAATCTGAAACAAGGTGCAAAGATCCCTCGACGACTGCAGCTTACTAACGTCACACAGTTGAAGATCTTGGCAAATATTATCGTCAAAAAGTCTGTTTGAATCAAAGGCATAGCTCAGCCTTAAATGAACATTCATGTCGTTACAAACCTGCATGCGTTTCTTTCTTCTGCGGAGCACGAAAGAAGATATTTTGGGAATGGTTTCTCTAAATATCTTCTTTTATGTTCAGAATTACAGCACAGACAGGTGTGTTTAATTAGGGCTGAAATTAAGTCTGCGGGACACTGGAGCTGAAGAGCTCTGTCTAAATTATGACTAGTTATAGCACCAAAAAACAATGCATCTTACCAATAAGATAAAGGATATGTAAAAAAAGTTAAGGAATGAGGAATTTCTCTTTAATTAAACAACTTGTCATGCAAAGTGAGGTGTGCTGTAAATACTATGAATACGGTGAATGGCTGAAAGATGAGCGCTCTGTGTGATTTCTTGAGGTTTTTGTAAATAACATAACGTTTTATTTGTAGGTGACTGACGTTTCAGAGATCAAGAAAGAGGCAGAGACTATAGAAGAAGAAGTGGCCCTTCTGCCCATCTCCATCATGTACAATGACAGCAATGCCCTGGCTCACCCTAACGTAAGAGTGTTTCGTGTACATGCACATATGTGTACCCAGATGTGAGCTATATCTGACAAAACCTCATCTCATTTGTCAAAGCCAAGGTAGCACTTTAGTTCAGGGACCAATTCTGTTAACTAGCATGCATATTACTAGCATACTGGCTGTTTATTAGTTCTTATAAAGCACCATGGTAGTCCATACCTGAACATAACAACTACCTTATTAACTAATTATACATTTAGATAAAAATTGATGCAAAAGTTGTAGTTAATAGTGAGAACTGGTCACCAAACTAAAGTGTGAACAAAACCCGTATAAAGTATTTTTAATTGTAAAAACGCAGAATGTTTCTGTTAGCGTGTAGGTTATAGTATTTATAACTAGCTGTGTATGAAATAATAGAAGTCTATTGAATGTCCCTATCTAGATAACAAAGTATAGTCATTGTTTGATACTTCGGGGCCAATCCGCACGAGGAAAACCAAATTGGAGAGTCCTCATAAAACACAAATCGCTCTGCCATGCGAATCTTTTATTAAATTATAAAAAAAAAATAGTATGTTATTCGCAACATGCATCAAATGAGACTCTGGTGTCGCGGGCCCAGCATCCGAAGTTACACTGAAGCCTCCCAAAAGGCCTCCAATCAATAATTCTCCTCTCCCAAGACTTATCCTATATTGTAGAAATTGCCTATTGCACTTCTTGACAACCCACTCAGGGCCTTCTCAGTAATATTGGCAGGCAGAATTTCCTCCGAAAGCGCGCTCCATCTCTCTCACTCGGCAAACTGGGTTATGTGTGACTGATGCAGATGAGCTCGACAGGCTGATCTATTGCAGCAATATGCCCAAGGCGAGAGAGCCCTGATCACCAGTAATGATTCAATCATTTAGCCAGCACCACTTACTGTATCTACTGTAATTTCAAACTAAGAGTCGGAGGAGGCTCGTCGTCGTGTCGCGGGATCGCCTACGAAAGGAGTCAGCGGCGGGCGACATACACCCTCGGTCTATTAGCGCTACATGTGCACGTGTTTCCCAGACAAACACAGCCCAAACCAGCGCTACGGGCGGACCCTAACCCGATGTAAATGACACGCTTATAATGCACGCACGTGGCGGGATGGAAGCGATCAGTCTTTCCAAAGCCTAGATTTGATTTGGTGCCTCTCGTGTTTTTTGGATGAAGGAAATGAGTGATGAGTGTTGGAGAAGAATCCGAACTTCCAAACTTAAGGAACTCATAAGCACAACTAATGTGGGAATCACTCAAATCCTCCCTTTACGCTGACATCCGAATCAACCGCGCGTATTACCCTGGCTGATGTGTTTATGATGCAATACCAGTTACACTTGCTCCAAATCTAATCGCAGCTGTGATTGTCCTATATTAAGCCAACCCAGGCAATTAGAGCGCAGACGTGGAATCCATTAGAAACCAATAGGAAAGGTTTGTTTCGAAAGGGTTACTTGCGTTTCAGATCTATAACAGTAGACCTCGGCCAAGCCCAGGGCTTCCTCGAGTGGAGTAAATCAGGAGGGTGCACACGCAGACCGTCACAGAGATGATCTGATCTCAATAACCGCTCACTCTCTGCAGGAGGACTCTGTACCTAACGTTCACTTGTACTGCACAGAAAGCATCGCAGTGTTTACTGTAATAATAGCCAATGTATTTTGCATTTATAATCCAATAGAAGGTTATTTCAGTTCTTAAAACAACAACATCCTCCGTACACTTCAATCATTACATTTGTCTTCAGCGTATTCTCTTAAATATTTAAGAATCATACTGAAATAAATTGAACTGAACTGATGCAGATTTCATCAGTTACTAAAGAAAGAAATCATTTGATCAAGTGGTTATAGAGCAAATATGTATCATCCCAACTAATAACAACACTGACAAATGTATCTTTTCTGTTGTTCTGCCTAATGAAGACATCAGTCTTACAACCTTCCACGTGATCACTGTGTGTGTGTCGCGCGTGCGTGCGTGCGTGCGCGCGTGCCTGCCTGCCTGCCTGCGTGCGTGCGTGTGCACCATTGCACACCTGTGTATGAATATTACTCTCTCTCTCTCTCCCGCAGCTCTTCATGGATAAAGCGGAGGCCGAGAGGTTGTGGTTGAACAGACTGGTTTCTCTGCGTCAGGAGAGGCTCATGGGAAGTCCAGTGTCCTGACCAGATCCCGTGTACTGGCTGTGATTCCAGCGCATCTCAGATAAGAGCTCGTGCTCCACCTGCTGGCTTCTATGATTCAAAGTCACGTCAGCTTGTGCTTATTCTCAAGTGTTTATTTGACTACTGACTGAAAATGAGATTATTAAGGTTTTAGGAGAGATTTACACATCATTTGTTCTTTAAGTTTGAGCAGACATCCTTCTCATCTACATGAATGATGATTGTGTTTAGTGTGTATTGGGGTTTTGTTGTATTGCTTTTTCAAAATAAATGATTGTTGTAAATCTTGGATACAGCTTTGCGGTCATAAATGTTTTATGGCACAGAACAGCTATGTTTTGAGGAATCGCTGGACAGTTTCTGCACCTGAGTGTTTGTCATTTTTAATGTCTACAGTGTTTTATTAAGTGAGGTTGAAGTGAACATTTACTTGTGAAACGTGCTGCATGTCAAAGAGCCGAGAAAACACTACCGCGAGGAACTCTGCATATTTTGGGGGGTTTTCATTGCAAACAGCTTTCTTTATTAGGTTAGGTTAACTTTATTTGTCTCCCGTGGGAGAAATTTGGCTTGGACAGAGCTGCACAACATAACATAAAACATAACTACATAAAGGACATTTTAAACATATGTGACCCTCTCTGTGAAATCCAGGCTAAAGTCTCAAAACCTCATTATGAGATAACAAGCATCAAAGTTTGATTTCTACCATTAATTTCACTATGATTTCAATCTTTGAGATGACCTTACTCTGTCAATATTAAAGATATACAGGTTAAAATGTTCGTCTTATTATATGTTGGATAATTTTTTGTTGAAAACAGCAAATACCAAAAAAATGACTTTAGCTTGGTTTTCATAGAGAGGGTCACATATATAGAAAATACTCAAAATGCAATAGAATTTAACCAGGTGAACTTATAACACTCCCACCGTAATCCCTCCCCAAACCCTCAAAATACATTCCTTTTGATCATTTAGAAATGTATCTGACAACAGGATGAAAGAATATGTACCTGCACAATGTGATCCTAAACCTCCTCCCTGAATTAATCAGCCTACTCTCAGGGTCAATCACATGTGTTTGGTCAGATACAATACTTCTAGCTTGGCAGCATATAGCCTGCTCAAACAACTCCTGTGGGACCCATAATTGTACCCGCTGTCCTAACTAAGCTGGAGATCTGTGCTTTAGATTTAACTGTTAAATTACCAAACCAGCTATATGCCATACCTAATTATTGATTCAACCACTGCTCTGTAAAACATCAACATAACATGCTTACAAACGCCAAATAGTCGAAGTCTGCGCAAGAAATGAAGGCGCTGGTGAACACTTGTCACCTGTGTGCGCCAGCCCAAGATACAGTATTTAAATGAGCTCACCTGCTCGATCTCATGGCCATAATCCCCTACTGAACCAGGGTCCAACAGCATTTCCACAGTCTTATATTAATCTGCAATGTATGTGCATCACACCAGGCTAAAAGGTTTTCTGCCGCTGCATAATGGGTGTTCACATTGGAGTTTTTTGTAAGCAGACTAAGAAGAACAGTATCATCGGAGTATTTCACTATGTATTGATTTGGCTCCACACTGACACAGTCATGTGTATAGCATGTAAACAGAAGTGGTGACGATACACACCCCTGAGGGACGCCAGTGCTACATACTGCTATGTCAGATAGAGCAGAATTAAACCTCACTTGCTGTGGCCTATCATACAGAATAGAATGATACCAATTCATTCTTATTAATCTTCGGGTGGTCCAGCTCATTGACTCGCTAACAGTGCTGTTCCCCCTCATCAGGGTATATGAGTGCATTTCTTTGTCTCTCCAGGCGAGTGGCTAACCCTGTATATGAGTATCCTCTAGCACTCTCTGGCAGTCAGGCTCGGCGTAGGAGCTTAATGCCAGGCCCAGTACTGCATGCCATGTCAGTCATCCCCTGTACTGGCCTAGGTGCCCATATGTAGTGGTGCCCTCTCGGTAATCCCAGGTAAGGCCAACCACAGAGCTTCATTCCATATGTAGTACTGTTCTGTGGATCAGTCCATTTGTGTATCCTCTCTACACGTCAGTTCCCTACAGGTAGAAGATATGGTCTCCATAGTGGCCTATTTTCCGTTTGGGCTTAGGTGTGCTTCCCCAGCATAAACCTGCTGTTCTTGGCTGTAAAAATACTCTTTCTAGTGGATATATAGTTTTCAAAAATATATTTCTGAAAACTGAAAGCTTGTGAATAATGGTCCCCATGGTAAGTAATGTATATTCTGTCCAATGGTACGAAAAACTTTGGGCTTACATGGAGCACTGGGTAGTTTACAGTCTTGTCCGTGCATTTGTACGCATTGCTGCACGTTTCTTGTGTTTTGTGCTGGACTCATATTTTGTAGTTTCACGCCTCATGTTTAGTCTCTGTTTGTTGCCCTTGTGTTTCTTTATCAGTTTTTGAATGTAATGGTGCCATTTTGCTTGTTTTTCAGTGTTCCACATCTTTTGTTTACTTCATTTAGTAAACACCCTGCATGTAGATCTGCATCCTTGCTTGCTTAAGGCCAATTCACACCGCACAGACAAACACCAACAAACAAGATGATTATTGGATTTAGAATTTTATGAAAAATCATGTGTACACTGCCTCAATAGACACTGGCAAGCTTTGTCAGAGAGAGTCTGGCTGGGGGGGGAAAGCATTATCTTGTAACCACAATCAAAATGTACTGTTATTAATGTATTTGTGTGTCATTCTTCACCTTAAAAGATGGTGAAATAACACGAAAGAGCACCTACTCACAGTCTTGCCTCATTGTCAAGGTTCATGGCCAGATCAGATTACGTCAGAGTTTGTTGGAAATCATATCACACTGCTCAGACATTCCACGGCCCAACAAATGCGAATGAACATATTCAACTGCCAATATTCATATTCAAAAAAACTCTGACCAATGGCAACACATGTCCGGAGGAGTGGCTCAGTGTGCAAGTTCCTCTCACCAGTTCTCATTGGCTGATTTTGTTCTACTCACAGGTGATTGGGGCTCTGAAATCATTCGACATAACGTTTCCATTTCTTCCATCAGGGAATGAGGGTTATATCAGTATCCCAGACATTAACATACACTAGTTCAGTGGTTCTCAACCATAGGGCCAGGATCCACTGGGGGCCCTCGTTAGTTTAGTTATATTAACAATCTTATCTAACATTAAACTGACTGATTCATTTTTTTCAGTTTATTTATTTGTATTACAAATATGGTAGAAGTACTATAAATATGTATCAGCTTGGGGGGGGGGGTCAAATGTTGTCTTGCACAAAGAGGGGCCTTGGAGTCAAAAAGGTTCAAAACCACTGCTAGATGGCAGTTTTCAGCTGTTGTGATGTGGGAATACAACACTGCTGTGATCACACTAAACACTCACTTTGTTCCTTGAGTAAACCTTCTATCAAACGTGGCTTAGACGAGCTGCTAAAGACAGTAGTTATGTTTCCATCCACCTATTTGTATGTGCATTTTGGAATATTGCATAAATGCCAAGATGTGCATAAATTCTACAAATGTGCATGTATGAGACATTTGAGTAGGATAAACATTTTATCCGATAAGAAAAAATGTGGAGCAGGGAGTGCAGGGGGCCATGGCGGAGCAGGCAATGCAGGGGGCCATGGCGGAGCAGGCAGTGCAGGGGGCCATGGCGGAGCAGGCAGAGCAGGGGCCTCAGTGGCTGTGAATTCAGGAACGGCCTCCTTGGCCGTGACAGGACAGACCGTGAGTTCATGGATGGCCTCCGTGGCTGTGACAGGACAGACCGTGAGTTCAGGAACGACCGTGAAAGGACAGACCATGAGTTCAGGAACGGCCTCTGTGGCCATGACAGGACAGACCGTGAGTTCATGAGTGACCTTCGTGGCCATGACAGGACAGACCTTGAGTTCATGAATAGGCGCCACCACTTCGGGAGGTTCTGCAGCGGAAGTCGCCACCTCTGGAGGCACTAGAGCAGACTCGTGGACAGGAGAGGCCTCAGGAGCAGACTCGTGGACAGGAGAGGTCTCAGGAGCAGACTCGTGGACAGGAGAGGTCTCAGGAGCAGACTCGTGGACAGGAGAGGTCTCAGGAGCAGACTCGTGGACAGGAGAGGTCTCAGGAGCAGACTCGTGGACAGGAGAGGCCTCAGGAGCAGACTCGTGGACAGGAGAGGCCTCAGGACCAGACTTGTGGACAGGAGAGGTCTCAGGACTAGACTTGTGGACAGGAGAGGCCTCAGGAGCGGACTCGTGGACAGGAGAGTCCTCAGGAGTGCATTGTGCAGCCCACACGCACAAAATGGCGACCTCCATTACAGGCAGTGCCGAGGTCAGGGGAACAGTCTCTGTGACAGCCAGTGCTGAGGCCCTGGAGATGCCAGCTGCCCGCACCGACATTAGTGGTGGGTCCATCACAATGGCAATCAGTCTTGGCCGCATCTGCAGGAGCTTGGGTGCTATAGCCCCCCAAAAAATATTCCTTTGGGGAAATTTTGGTGGCTGACATGACGTGAGCAGACTCTGGCGTGGCCGGCATGACATTAGTGGACTCTGGCGTGGCCGGCATGACGTGAGCGGACTCTGGCGTGGCCGGCATGACATGAGTGGACTCTGGCGTGGCCGGCATGACGTGAGCGGACTCTGGCGTGGCCGGCATGACGTGAGTGGAGCAAAGAAGACATGACAACAAGAACATGGAACAGAACCAAAAACAGACCTTACAATTGCATAAATACCAAGATGTGCATTTTATTCGATAAGAAAGAATGTGTATAAACTATGATGGAAACACATTTACCGTATAAATTCCTCCATGCGCATCGAAAAAGTCATGTGAGCTTGCGCTATGAGACGGGATAACCTGACTAACAGCGGACCGATTTTGTTCACAGCATCTGTGTGTTGCTTTGGTCATTCTGAAAAGCCCGAGCAAAGTCTGTCGTCAAAGTATTTCTGTATAATTGTTTGTTCCCAAACAGCAGCTTTCACCTCTGAAAGCAATGATCATATTTATTGTGTTTTGTCAGCCTGCTCTGAGGCGCAAGTCATTTATCTTATATGAAAATTATTATATTCAGTGGCTTCTCCCACTTTTCTATAGGCTTTTGGTGCCAGTTTATCAGAAAGTGATGATTTTGTTCTCTTTGACTCGTTGGATGGAAACGGTGATTTATATGCAAATGTTTTATGCAATGTTCCAGTTTTGCACACAAGTTTAATTTGACTCTTTAGATGGAAACATAGCTAGTGACTTCAGATCTGACAAAAGAAATAATGTGAGCAAATGCAGTTCATGTTGAAAACAAGGGACGGTATCAAATGAGAAACAAGCAGGAGATTTGTTCATATTTTATTTAAAAACAAGTCAATTCCACTAAAACAGGATAATTCACCCTCCCTCAAAAAATGATATCTTTACATTATAGATAATATCGTAACACCACTGTAATTTAAAAGATTCTATATCGTTCATTCATTTAAAATCATATATTCAACAACGACTAGCTTAAAAATGAATAATACATAAATAATCCATAAGCATGAGAGTACACAGCAAAATCCCCAGTGTTAGTTTAACTCTCTGAGTGTGGACTCACTGGATTATAACTCAGTTATAACAGCCAAATAAAACTAAAATTACAAAGTCAAGGGTCAATATCCCAACTAATGCAAACACTGATCACTATAATGGTGACTTCAACATTGTGATTTTCTCCTTTGGTGATTCTGCAGGTGTCTTCAATAATGCTCAATCATCACTCATTAATCACCTAATGATCTCATTCACTTTAACCCTGCTTCAGTGTTTATATGAGTCCACACTCAGAGTTAAACTAACACTGGGGATTTTGCTGTGTAATATCCAGTCCATGTCCATCTCTCTTCTAGAGGATATCTGTGCCACCTCTCTCCATCCCGAGTCTCAGGTCCTGTTCTAAATCTCTGGATGAACTGTAGGTGAAGTCACTCATCTGTCTGACAGGTGCACTAGTCCTTCAGTGGACAGAAAGAGCTCAATTTGGGGAATCGATCCCAAAAGACGTCTTTTGTAAAGTTTAAGATCAAGAGAAGGCAGTGAGAAAAGATGATCTAATGTAGCTGCAGGACATGTAGTACAAACAAGGGAAGCACAAGGGCTATATATAAACTAATACATTACCTAGGCAACAAACAAGGACTACAAAGATGGCAGAAGGGACAGGAAACACTTCAACATTAAAAGTCCTGGGACACACAGGGATATATAACACCTGTTAGGATTGCATGTTGTGAAATAAAGAGGAAAGTATCGAAACAAGAGAGAGAACAACGGGTGCTATAGACGAGGATGACGGGAACGTCATTGACAAAGATCCAAGCACTCAGAAAGTGCAAGGGCACTAATTACTTTGCCAAAATGTGCCAAACTGAAAATGTCACTAAATAGACAGCGAAGTATGTCAGTGGAGAAATTGAGAGAACTGATAATCCATATGTATTTGTGGTGAAAGACTGTGCCAGTACAGAACGGATATATTAGTTTGCGGGTGGTGGTGCTGATGTGGATATGTTGATTGATTCCAGGGCCACAGTATCATTGATGAAGCTACACGAGAGATGACGAAGGGCTAAATAACGGCATGCCATTTGTTTAAGATATATATGGGAATATACTGCAATAGATTACATAATACATTTCCATATAGTGCAAACTATCGCTTATATTTTTCATCATACAGCAATATGCATTGAAAATATATGGCTATATATTGATACATACAAATATATTTAGAAATAGAGACAAAGATTAATCTAATATTCATACGTTTGATCCTTTATTGAGTATACAGTGGTTACGGAAAGTATTCAGACCCCCTTAAATTTTCACTCTTTGTTATATTGCAGCCATTTGCTAAAATCATTTAAGTTCATTTTTTTTCCTCATTAATGTACACACAGCACCCCATATTGACAGAAAAACACAGAATTGTTGACATTTTTGCAGATTTATTAAAAAAGAAAATCTGAAATATCACATGGTCCTAAGTATTCAGACCCTTTGCTCAGTATTTAGTAGAAGCACCCTTTTGATTTAATACAGCCATGAGTCTTTTTGGGAAAGATGCAACAAGTTTTTCACACCTGGATTTGGGGATCCTCTGCCATTCCTCCTTGCAGATCCTCTCCAGTTCTGTCAGGTTGGATGGTAAACGTTGGTGGACAGCCATTTTTAGGTCTCTCCAGAGATGCTCAATTGGTTTAAGTCAGGGCTCTGGCTGGGCCATTCAAGAACAGTCACGGAGTTGTTGTGAAGCCACTCCTTCGTTATTTTAGCTGTGTGCTTAGGGTCATTGTCTTGTTGGAGCACTCTGGAGAAGGTTTTCGTCCAGGATATCCCTGTACTTGGCCGCATTCATCTTTCCCTCGATTGCAACCAGTCGTCCTGTCCCTGCAGCTGAAAAACACCCCCACAGCATGATGCTGCCACCACCATGCTTCACTGTTGGGACTGTATTGGACAGGTGATGAGCAGTGCCTGGTTTTCTCCACACATACCGCTTAGAATTAAGGCCAAAAAGTTCTATCTTGGTCTCATCAGACCAGAGAATCTTATGTGTCACCATCTTGGAGTCCTTCAGGTGTTTTTTAGCAAACTCCATGCAGGCTTTCATGTGTCTTGCACTGAGGAGAGGCTTCCGTCGGGCCACTCTGCCATAAAGCCCCGACTGGTGGAGGGCTGCAGTGATGGTTGACTTTCTACAACCTTCTCCCATCTCCCGAATGCATCTCTGGAGCTCAGCCACAGTGATCTTTGGGTTCTTCTTTACCTCTCTCACCAAGGCTCTTCTCCCCCGATAGCTCAGTTTGTCCGGACGGCCAGCTCTAGGAAGGGTTCTGGTCGTCCCAAACGTCTTCCATTTAAGGATTATGGAGGCCACTGTGCTCTTAGGAACCTTAAGTGCAGCAGAAATTTTTTTTGTAACCTTGGCCAGATCTGTGCCTTGCCACAATTCTGTCTCTGAGCTCTTCAGGCAGTTCCTTTGACCTCATGATTCTCATTTGCTCTGACATGCACTGTGAGCTGTAAGGTCTTATATAGACAGGTGTGTGGCTTTCCTAATCAAGTCCAATCAGTATAATCAAACACAGCTGGACTCAAATGAAGGTGTAGAACCATCTCAAGGATGATCAGAAGAAATGGACAGCACCTGAGTTAAATATATGAGTGTCACAGCAAAGGGTCTGAATACTTAGGACCATGTGATATTTCAGTTTTTCTTTTTTAATAAATCTGCAAAAATGTCAACAATTCTGTGTTTTTCTGTCAATATGGGGTGCTGTGTGTACATTAATGATTAAAAAAAATGAACTTAAATTATTTTAGCAAATGGCTGCAATATAACAAAGAGTGAAAAATTTAAGGGGGTCTGAATACTTTCCGTACCCACTGTATATTGCTTATAGATGCTCGCATATAAATGTGAACGTATGTACACACACGAATATACACACATTCACAGAATGAACTCTAGTTCCCAGCATGCTTTGCTTCTGACTGTTAAATCGTGTTATTATTAATACAGGGGAGATGTGTTAGTGTTTCCTGGTTATTATTTTGAAATGTAATAGTTTATGGGTTTATGATTGTGCAGAAGAGTAGCGTCTGTGGTCAGGATGATGATTGGTCAAACACTATTAATATTATCTGTTATTTATTTCATAATTAATGCTGTTCACTTTTCAGCACAGTAAAGTGCTTTAGTGTGAGCAGGTGTGCTTTTGCTCTCGCAAACTATAAAACATGTTAAACATAAAAATATATAGATTTACATATATGTGAATATATACTGCATGAGTAAATATATATTATTATTACACATGCAGTACCATATATTATCACACGTGCATCTATATATTTTAAAGTGTGTTACTGAATATAACTTTATATATTGTGATTTAGAAGTAAATATATTGTCACTTAATTTTCAATATATGAAAGTGGCAATTCCTTATGTATTATTTAATATATTGTAATATATGTGTCCCTGGAGCACAAAAGCAGTCATAAGCAGCACAGGTATATTTGTAGCAATAGACAACAATACATTGTGTGGGTACAAATTATAAATTTTTCTTTATGCCAAAAACTTTATTAGGATATTAAGATCATGTTACATGAAGATATTCAGTAAATTTCCAACCGTAAATATATCAAAACTTAATTTTTGATGAGTAATATGCATTGCTAAGAACTTAATTTGAACAAATTTAAAGATGATTTTCTCAATATTTAGATGTTTTGCACATATTTTCATATAGTTGTATCTCAGCCAAATATTGTCCTAATAAACATACATCAATGGAAAGCTTATTTATTATTTTTTTTAAATATTCTTATGACTGGTTTTGAGGTCCAGGGTCACATATTTACGTGATATATTATTCTGTATAATTTCTAATATACCATTATGTAATTTAATATATTGATCATTCATATATTAGGAAGTATATTTTCTTTATGTAAGGGACTGCTGTCAGGGAGACCCAAGTGGACCCCGATATAAAAGAAACCTCACATTTGAGATGAAACTCTTCAGTGAGGACACGTGATTAATAATTCCTGAGAAATGTCACTCCAGAGTGAGCCACTAGATGATGGTGTTGCTCCACAGATGTGAACCGCCAGAGATTACAGACTTCATTATTGAGAGAGGAGATGACACACACTGATACTGTGCACATATATTTCACTGCGTTCTCAAAGTATACTATATATATATATATATATATATATATCATCATAAACTGAAGAGTAAAGAGACAAATAGAGATGTCTGATGTTTGATTTGTTTCAATGTCTTTAGTTAATTTCTCCAAATCTATTCTGATTAAGAAACAAACTCATTTACGTATGGCCTGAGGGTGAGTACGTTTTCTGCAAATGTTCATTTTTGGGTGAATTGTTTCTTTAACAGACTCATGTCTGTCCGTCGATCACACGAGTGAAGACAAGATATCAAGTAAAGCTATCCAATGTTGTTCTGTGCCATATCTGAAAGCTGAATAAATAATATTTCCATTGATGTATGGTTTGTTATGATCGGACAATATTTGTAAATCTGGAATCTGAGGGTGCAAAAAAATCTAAATATTGAGAAAATCATCTTTAAAGTTGTTCAAATGAAGTTCTTAGCAATGCATATTACTAATCAAAAATTAAGTTTTGATATATTTGTGGTAGAAAATGTACAAAACATCTTCATGAAACATAATCTTAACATCCTAATGATTTTTGGCATAAAAGAAAAATGTATAATTTTGACCCATACAATGTATTTTTTGGTTATTGCTACAAATATAAACATGCAATTTATGACTGGTATTGTGCTCCCATGCAGCCTCACATTTCAAACAGAAATGGTCTCAAATAAGAGACTGAGTAACAATTATATATATTTATTTATTCCTTGTGTCGTTTGTGTTTGAGTTTTCATCATTTTGTGGCTGGTGAATGGGCTCCAAAGAGTCAGGCGAGTCGTGCATGTTTGTGGGAGATGAGACCAGACTGTTAGCTGAAGGGGAGTGTATAAATGACGCTACATTGATGTGCACATGCCCAGTAGTTTTATCCCTTCTAGCCTAAACCTTTATCTGCAGGCCCTTGTTAATCAGACACAGATGCAGGGAATCACTACTTGGGTGAGTTTGAACGGAGATGTAGGGTCTGATTCTGATGTGACGGCTGGATCTGTGACCGGTGGAAGATGTATGTTTGTACACTTGTATCTCATCTCACATTACTGACTGTCATCTGAAGCATGGCTCAGGAGTTAATACTCAGCAGCTGTGAATAGTTAACCCTCTCTACTTTGGTTTGATCTCAAACGTTAGACTGTTAGACGTTATACCGCTGGGGCAGATCAAGAGAAAGTCTGTTATTTTGGTGTTGTGCAATATCCTTGCAGTACCAAAGCAGAGTTAATATTAGGCAATTGTTTCACAACTTTTATTATATGACATACCTCAGCAAAAATGCAGAGGTCTGGACCCTGGGGACCTCCGTGGTGTGTACAGCCATGAGTATAGCAGGCCAACAAATAGGCTAATAATATTAGTTTTAGATCATATAATAGTTGCTATTACCACGCTAGAACATGCTGTTGTTAATGTCCCTTCTCTCATGGACTGGATCTGTTTGTTTTGTCTCACACCTAAGCAGCTGAGTCCTGAGATAACAGCTCACAATGAGCTCAGCAGCAGGAACATTCCCAAAGCACAATGTGCCTTTAGGCCTTCCTATCTGTGTTCAGATCATTGAAGGACAGACAAAGACCTGTGCAGAGCGGACCGGAAATGTATGGCATCTGCTACTGTTAGACTTCACTACAACATTGCTGTGAAGGAGAAACTAATACTGTAAAGTTAGCTATTTTAACATTCATTCATTTATGAACAAATTCATCTTTAGTCAATGATCGTATCTCTACAAACGGTTTAGATCTGATGTTTTGAAATAAAACTGGACTAGATAACAGTGCAACAATTTTAAATGAATCACCCCCCCAAATTTCACTTTTATGAGTGTGTGCAGAAATACTGTCCCTTGCAGATTTCTTATATCTTGAGTATCGTGGTATTGTGTAGAAAGGCACACTTTCTAATTATTGACAGACCACCAAGATACTCAAGCATTTTTTTATTTTGTGATGACTTTACAGGGCTTTAAAACATTGAATTTGAATGTTTTGTAGTTGCTGGCAACTTTAATATACATGTAGATAACCCTAATAAAACTAGCACCAAATATAGTTTGCTTATCTATCCTGAACACCTTCGATCTCAGCCAGCGTGTGGAAGGACCCGCCCACAATCATGGACACATATCAGATCTGCCTAAACGCCGTTATAAAGTCTGGTCAATCTTTCTCATCACTGAAACCAGATGCCACAATCAAAAACCGGTATACATGAACACGAGTGTATTGCTCATGAATGCTATATCTATGTCACCACTCTGTTGATGCTGTCTTTGACGAGTTTAACTTTAAAATTAATGCAGCAAATCACACCGACAAAACATTACACTTGCAATAAAATGACAGGCAAGTATAAGAAACACAACAGCAGTGCAATGCATGGAAAGCAGAACTTATGTGGTGAAAACTAAGTTTAGCAACGCTATACAGACGCTCACCACTGTCGATACGGTAATTCATTCTGCAAACTAGAAACCCAGTGGACAGTTTTCTACTCAGAAATATATGAAGTTTGCATGATTTTTCAGTGATAAATTCATAACATGGTGATCAATAAGTCCTCTTGTGGCGCTGAAATTATTCTAGCTTTGATAGTAAAACTTTGCATGCAACACCTTAAAATGTCACTCAACATCTTTCTTTACAAATGTGTTTGGTGTTGCCATCTGTGATTTTAACATCGGAAGCCACGTCAAAAATGACTAAATCAGCCCATTACTATCTAATAAACATAGCACGAATCAAATCCTTGTGTCCAAGCAAGGCCTAGAGAAGCGTACTCGTGCATTCACTAGCATCAGGATAGATTACAGCAGTTTACTTCTTACCGGCCTTCCAAAAACACTACCAGACCACCACAGCTAATACTAAACCCTGATGTCATGCTCCTGACCCAAACCAGGGAAAGTGCTTACTGGCCTTCCCAAAAACACCACTAGACCACCACAGCTAATACTAAACCCTGATGCCATGCTCCTGACCCAAACCAGGGAAACTGCTTACCAGCCTTCCCAAAAACACCACTAGACCACCACAGCTAATACTAAACCCTGATGCCATGCTCCTGACCCAAACCAGGGAAAGTGCTTACTGGTCTTCCCAAAAACACTACCAGACCACCACAGCTAATACTAAACCCTGATGCCATGCTCCTGACCCAAACCAGGGAAAGTGCTTACTGGCCTTCCCAAAAACACCACCAGACCGCCACAGCTAATACTAAACCCTGATGCCATGCTCCTTACCCAAACCAGGGAAAGTGCTTACTGGCCTTCCCAAAAACACTACCAGACCACCGCAGCTAATACTAAACCCTGATGCCAGGCTCCTGACCCAAACCAGGGAAAGTGCTTACTGGCCTTCCCAAAAACACTACCAGACCACCACAGCTAATACTAAACCCTGATGCCATGCTCCTGACCCAAACCAGGGAAACTGCTTACTGGCCTTCCCAAAAACACTACCAGACCACCACAGCTAATACTAAACCCTGATGCCATGCTCCTGACCCAAACCAGGGAAAGTGCTTACTGGCCTTCCCAAAAACACCACCAGACCGCCACAGCTAATACTAAACCCTGATGCCAAGCTCCTGACCCAAACCAGGGAAGTGCTTACTGGCCTTGCTAATTACTGATGCAAGCTTCCCTTACCGGCCTTCCCAAAAACACTACCAGACCACCACAGCTAATACTAAACCCTGATGCCATGCTCCTGACCCAAACCAGGGAAAGTGCTTACCGGCCTCCTCCCCAAAAACTAAACTACCAGACCACCACAGCTAATACCAGACCGCCACACTAAACTAAACCCTGATGCCATGCTCCTGACCCAAACCAGGGAAACTGCTTACCAGCCTTCCCAAAAACACTACCAGACCACCACAGCTAATACTAAACCCTGATGCCATGCTCCTGACCCAAACCAGGGAAACTGCTTACCAGCCTTCCCAAAAACACCACCAGACCGCCACAGCTAATACTAAACCCTGATGCCATGCTCCTGACCCAAACCAGGGAAACTGCTTACCAGCCTTCCCAAAAACACTACCAGACCACCACAGCTAATACTAAACCCTGATGCCATGCTCCTGACCCAAACCAGTTTACCAGCAGAAACTAAACCCTGATGCCAGCTTGACCCAAACCACTGGCCTTCCCAAAAACACTACCAGACCACCACAGCTAATACTAAACCCTGATGCCATGCTCCTGACCCAAACCAGGGAAACTGCTTACCAGCCTTCCCAAAAACACTACCAGACCACCACAGCTAATACTAAACCCTGATGCCATGCTCCTGACCCAAACCAGGGAAACTGCTTACCAGCCTTCCCAAACCCTGAACACCACCAGACCGCCACAGCTAATACTAAACCCTGATGCCAATGCTCCTGACCCAAACCAGGGAAACTGCTTACCAGAAACCTTCCCAAAAACACTACCAGACCACCACAGCTAATACTAAACCCTGATGCCATGCTCCTGACCCAAACCAGGGAAACTGCTTACCAGCCTTCCCAAAAACACTACCAGACCGCCACAGCTAATACTAAACCCTGATGCCATGCTCCTGACCCAAACCAGGGAAACTGCTTACCAGCCTTCCCAAAAACACTACCAGACCGCCACAGCTAATACTAAACCCTGATGCCAAGCTCCTGACCCAAACCAGGGAAACTGCTTACCAGCCTTCCCAAAAACACTACCAGACCGCCACAGCTAATACTAAACCCTGATGCCATGCTCCTGACCCAAACCAGGGAAACTGCTTACTGGCCTTCCCAAAAACACTACCAGACCGCCACAGCTAATACAAAACCCTGATGCCATGCTCCTGACCCAAACCAGGGAAACTGCTTACCAGCCTTCCCAAAAACACTACCAGACCGCCACAGCTAATACTAAACCCTGATGCCATGCTCCTGACCCAAACCAGGGAAACTGCTTACTGGCCTTCCCAAAAACACTACCAGACCGCCACAGCTAATACTAAACCCTGATGCCATGCTCCTGACCCAAACCAGGGAAAGTGCTTACTGGCCTTCCCAAAAACACTACCAGACCGCCACAGCTAATACTAAACCCTGATGCCAAGCTCCTGACCCAAACCAGGGAAACTGCTTACCGGCCTTCCCAAAAACACTACCAGACCACCACAGCTAATACTAAACCCTGATGCCATGCTCCTGACCCAAACCAGGGAAACTGCTTACTGCCTTCCCAAAAACACTACCAGACCACCACAGCTAATACAAACCCTGATGCCATGCTCCTGACCCAAACCAGGGAAACTGCTTACCAGCCTTCCCAAAAACACTACCAGACCGCCACAGCTAATACTAAACCCTGATGCCATGCTCCTGACCCAAACCTGAAAGTCATTGTATTTGAAACAAAGACCTAAGACCGCCAAGTGAATGCTACCTTGACTCAGGTGAGCCAAACAACTAAAAATCAAGTCTGAAATCTTATTCTCCAGCTTTAGTCATGTTAAATCAGCATACCATAATGGCCTGGACCAAAACATTGCAAGATTAGATGTGGTTCCAGTCAAGATTGGAGAAACTTGTTCAAGGATCGAGTCTTTAATCAAGCACCTGGTTGATTAAAACATGGGCGTTTAGCTATCGTTTAACTGATGCCATCTCCTGATTAAACACTGAGCATATCACACCTTTATACACTGGCTTTCCAGTCCTTTTTGTCTATTTACTGTATAGTCACTTCATTTAATGTTAGCTACCTAAATATATTGCAGATATGCTTGAATAATAAACCCAACAGACCACTCAATCATTAGGATTGAGTCAGTTAAAACCCAAGGGTTCACTCTCTTTTGCTATTATGCGCCCACAGCTGAACAGCTTCCAGAAGAGATCAAATGTGCTAAAACATTAGCCACATTTAAATCCAGCTCAAACTCATCATTTAGCTGCTTTGTTAATGAGCACTGTGCCGAATAATGTAAATCCTGCACCATTTCCATTAAACTGTTTTAAATTTCATTTTAAATCAATTATATATCATTTTAAAATACCTGTTTTTATTTTTAACTCCTTGATTTTATTGCTGTAATGTTTTGGTTAAGTTTCTTGTATTAAAGCCTTTACGAATTCCCACTGTGTATAGGGCAAAAGAGTAATGTTTTAAAGTAAAGGTTTACTCAGACCTAAACCCTGATCAGTACACCGGTAAGATGCCAGTACATTTATTTGACCCAATAACCAAATTACAAACTGCAAAATTACCGCCTTCCCAAAAACACTACCAGACCACCACAGCTAATACTAAACCCTGATGCCATGCTCCTGACCCAAACCAGGAAACTGCTTACCAGCCTTCCCAAAAACACTACCAGACCGCCACAGCTAATACTAAACCCTGATGCCATGCTCCTGACCCAAACCAGGGAAACTGCTTACCAGCCTTCCCAAAAACACTACCAACCCCACAGCTAATACTAAACCCTGATGCCATGCTCCTGACCCAAACCAGGGAAACTGCTTACCAGCCTTCCCAAAAACACTACCAGACCACCACAGCTAATACTAAACCCTGATGCCAGCTCCTGACCCAAACCAGGGAAACTGTTTACTGGCCTTCCCAAAAACACTACCAGACCACCACAGCTAATACTAAACCCTGATGCCATGCTCCTGACCCAAACCAGAAAGTGCTTACCTGGCCTTCCCAAAAACACTACCAGACCACCACAGCTAATACTAAACCCTGATGCCATGCTCCTGACCCAAACCAGGGAAACTGCTTACCAGCCTTCCCAAAAACACTACCAGACCACCACAGCTAATACTAAACCCTGATTGCCATGCTCCTACTTCCCAAACTCTACCAGGGAAGTGCTTACTGGCCTTCCCAAAAACACCACCAGAGCCACAGCTAATACTAAACCCTGATGCCATGCTCCTGACCCAAACCAGGGAAACTGCTTACCGCCTTCCCAAAAACACTACCAGACCACCACAGCTAATACTAAACCCTGATGCCATGCTCCTGACCCAAACCAGGGAACTGCTTACCAGCCTTCCCAAAAACACTACCAGACCACCACAGCTAATACAAACCCTGATGCCAGCTCCTGACCCAAACCAGGGAAACTGCTTACCAGCCTTCCCAAAAACACTACCAGACCGCCACAGCTAATACTAAACCCTGATGCCATGCTCCTGACCCAAACCAGGGAAACTGCTTACCAGCCTTCCCAAAAACACTACCAGATCAGCTAATACAAAACCCTGAGCCATAAATGCTCCTGACCCAAACCAAGGAAAATGCTTACCAGCCTTCCCAAAAACATACCCTGATGCCACCTGGCCTTCCCAAAAACACTCCACCAGCAGCTAATACTACCCTGTTGCCATGCTTACCATCTGACCCAAACCAGGGAAACTGCTTACCAGCCTTCCCAAAACCCACCAGACCGCCAAGCTAATACTAAACCTGAGCCATGCTCCTGACAAACCAGGGAAACTGCTACCAGCCTTCTAACCCTGATGCCATGCTAAACCCTGATGCCACCCAAACCAAAATACCAGCCTTCCCAAAACTAAACTACCAGACCGCCACAGCTAAACTAAACTGATGCCAGCTCCTGAGGCTCCTGAACCAACAAAAACTGCTTACCACAAAAAAACCAGACCGGAAACTGCTTACCAGCCTTCAAAAACACTACCAGACTGCCACAGCTAATACAAAACCCTGATGCCATGCTCCTGACCCAAACCAGGGAAACTGCTTACTGGCCTTCCCAAAAACACTACCAGACCGCCACAGCTAATACAAAACCCTGATGCCATGCTCCTGACCCAAACCAGGGAAACTGCTTACTGGCCTTCCCAAAAACATACCAGACCACAGCAGCTAAACACCCATGAGAAAACTGTTTACCAGCCTTCCCAAAAACACTACCAGACCGCCACAGCTAATACTAAACCCTGATGCCAGGCTCCTGACCCAAACCACTGAACACATCGCACCGGCTGTTAGGTCTTTACACTGGCTTCCAGGCTTTCCATTGGATATAAATCCCATAATGGCCTTGGACCAAAACACCTGGCAGATGTGGTTGAATACAGTATAACGGTCTCAGACTGCAAGGATCGAGTCTGTTAATGAAACCTGGGTTGATTTAAAACATGGCGTTTAGCTATCTGTTTAACTGTGCATCTCCTGATTAAACACTGAACTATGCTTTATACATCTTTCTTCCTTTTATGTCTATTTACTGTATAATCTTCATTTAATGTTAGCTACGTTATTTCATTAATATTTTTGAAATTTTCTTTTTATGATTATGTATGTATATGTCATAATACCTCTGTAATAAGCAGTACTTGCGTTTGGTCTGTGTCATGACGCGTAGGGAATAGTAAGCAGTGAACACGAGTCCAGGGACTCGATCTGAATGCAGCTCAGTTCGTCAAGTTCTTTATTAATGAGCCGATGATCTGAGTCAAGAGTGGGTTTGCACCATTTATCATGGGTTGAAATAAATCAATAAATCGAAATTATATTTGCCATGAGCCACCAGTTTCCTTTTGGTTATGAAACGATAGTTTTTAAGTTTATTCTGTTTCCATTATGTCCTGTTTTTAATGATTTCTGATTTGCTGCTGTTTTGTTTTGGTTAAGTTTCTTGTATTTATAGACCTCCGTTACGTTCCCGATCATATGTCTAGGGGCAAAAGGGAAGTAATGTTTTAAAGTAAAGGTTTACTCAGACCTAACACTTCATTCAGTACACACGGTAAGATGCCAGTACATTTATTTACAATAACCAAATTACTAACGGTGCAAAATTATCTCCAAACAAACAACTTCAACATAAAAAGCAGCATCTCTTCAGGAGTGGGTAAAGCCAAAATAACAACCAAAAGAGTAAGACCTGCCAGAAGGGAATCTAATTAACCTACAAGAAAAATAAATACAAATAAACAGGGTTGTTACTAACTAGCAAAAACAGGAGAAAACGATGAAAAAAGAAAATGGCACCCGGCTCCCTATACTGCTCCAACACTAAAAGAAAACAGGTAAAGACTCAATGCTGTGCACTACAGCCGCACCATGTTTGAGTTTAGTTTTAACTGTAAGCTTAACACATAAGACTGCACACTACAGCCATAACACCAATGTTAAACACTGAGAGCATGAAGAGAAGTCCATAGCACAAAACTACAACTCCCAGAAGGCCGTTGGGTCCACTGGCAGCACATCATGAATGGCATACACCATGATGATAAAACACTTAAAAACTCCCACCTGGGTTCGGTTCATTAGTGTCATAAGATTTTTCTTTGTTTGAACAAAGCTGTCATGTTTCTGTTGTATTGCTGTTTTCCGTTTGGATTATGTATTGCTGCATCTACAGCCTAAAATCTCATGGTACAGAATTGAGACATTACCAAAAGAGAAAAAGGGCATCCACCAGCAGCAGTACAAACGCTGCTCCTTATCATTAACTTGAGGATCACACCTGTGAGTATCTAGCTCATGTGTGTGTATTACATCACTTCCTGTGCAGCTCTTTTTTTATTTTTTATTAAACATAACATTCACAAGGGATACATTCAAAGCAAAAAAGTACATACAAAACCAGAATACAAAACAGTAAATACCTAAACAATAATAACAAAAATAAATATAACTACAAAACAAATAAATAATAGTTACCATTAACATCTTTTGAAATAATTAAAGAAATAAATCATAAATTAATTAAAATAAAATATAATTAAAATGAAAATAAAATTATACATAAAATATCAACTTCAAAAAATACAGGAGGTAACCCTACAACGAGGTCATTATTTTTTCCATCAATACGGTTGTTTTAGCAGCTTTCTTGTTAAGTGATGAGCATAGAGATTCATAAAATAATTTCAAATCAATACAACAAATCCTAAAATTGGGCATACAATCAGTAACTTTACATTTGTGAAGATGAATTAGGCCACAGAGAGTTAACAATTTTAACATATATCCAGCTCCTTTGATCCTGATTCCAAATCAAAAACAGTACATTAATTATTTCAAACTAAAGAGTTTTTGTAAGCTGAGAAAACAAGCCAAGACATTTCTTTCCATAAATCTTTTGCATAGTCACATTCAAAAAATAAGTGTGAATTGTTTCCAAGTTAGAATTACAGAATGTGCATTGTAAAGAGAAGTCCAACTTAAATTTCGAGAGTAAAGAATTACAAGGATAGTACATATGAAGAATTTTAAATCTTGATAACAGAAACGTGTGTAACGGCCCAAATTTTTATTGTAGAAAGAAAAGGGTAATTTGTTTCCCTTATAAAATGCTTTAGGAACAACTAAACTTCTTAATAAGGGTTTTTCTAATCCAGAAATTGTTAATTTAATTACAAAGCTCCAGACCTCCAATCATTTTTTTTGGCATTTCACATTTTAAAGATATGTAACAATTTGCCCTAACCAAATGTAACAATTTGGGTGAAATGGAATTAATAACCCATTCATACACTCTAGGTGAGGTATCCACTTCAAAGAGTTCTGAAAATTCGGAATAGGAATAGAAGTTACCATCCTTTTTTAACAAGTCTAAAACAAAAATTACACCTTTGTCAAACCAGTTTTTAATAAAGACAGATTTTTTTCCACGGAGCACATTCTGATTATTCCATAGAATACATCTATGAGGGGAAAAATTGTGACAGAAGGCAAGCTTACAAGCGTCCAGAGCTTGCTTGTGAAAATTAGCGAGCTTAACTGGGAGTTTATTGCAACTAAAATCGCTCCTGTGCAGCTCTTATCAGACAGGAAGCAGAAGGCAGGGGTTGAGGAGGAGGAGGAAGAGCTCTCAAGACCACATGCTGTTACATCCTTCTCAGAGAGGAGACCAGCAAAACCATGGTGTCCTAGCAAGCCACCCATTCATTACCACTATGTATCATTCAGTGCATGAATGTTGAATTCATTGTTTAGTTATATATAGTGTTAACCTGCTGTGTATAACTAGGTTCCAACAACAGTTGCACGCACATACAAATCACTTTTCACATCCATATTTTGCGATTCGTTTTCCATGTCATTTGAATAATAAATGCAAATGTTCTAGGTGGGGATTTAGTCAAAGTCAGCTTTATTGTCTATTCTGCCACGTGTACAGCACATACATACAGAGAATTGAAACAGTGTTACTCTCAGACCCTTGGTGCATACAGATAACACTAACAGTAGGATGTAAAATACAGATGAATACTAATTATATATACACACATATATACATACATATATAAAATACAACTATTACAAATATACAAATGAGGACATGTAAGAAGCACAGGATTTGGCAGATAGAGTGCAAACCAGTGAAATAAACGAACAGTGCAGATATAATGGTGAAGAGCAAAAGAGCTGATCAGTGTGTTTAAACTTTAAAGTGACACAAAGCTCGGAGAGCAGTCTTTTTCAGGTCCTGGAGTTAATGTAATGTAAGGAACAAACACCACTCTGAACGTTACCTGGATGACACACACATGACACTTCTGTGTGTCTATAATCAAACACACCTGATGTAACTCATGAGCTCATTAGAAGAGACTCCAGGAGATGTGTCAGATAAGAGAGGTGGTGTCCTGCAGAGTTTAGCTCCATCTCTCCTCACACACACACACACACACACACACACACACCTGTCTGGGTGTGTCTAGTATGACCTTGATTAGCTGCTTCAGGTGTGTTTAATTAGGGTACTAATATACTATGCAGGAGGGCACCGGCTCTCCAGGAATGAGTTTGGTCACACCTAAGATAATGTAATTGGCTATCTTAAACTAATGGTCCACATTATAGGAACATTTAAGTGATAGCGCTCAGCCAACAGGTGTCCTGACATTTTATCCTACCTCGGTTTACTGCGCATGCGCGCATCAATATTGCGTTAATAAAACAATCTAATAGAAAAAAATGTATAGTTGTTTTATTGTATTAGCTGTATCTCTTCTATCCACAACCGCGAAGATAACACGTAATTACCGTATGTGCACTGTAGGGACCGTCAGAGTGTAGGCTATAGCTGCCAAGGCAGGAATATTGAGCGTATTTTAAAGAAAGCTGGCACGTCTTTAATATTCAAGACTTCTTTTGTATTTGTATGTATTTTAAGACTAGTCGAAACCCCGGACAAACCGGGGAACGTAACCCGACGGTCCAGCAGATATTCGGAAAGCGGCGCGCATGCAGCGCGTGCTTGTATCAGAGCGGAACGCGTCACCGCGTCTTTAAGAAGCGCTGATAAGAGACTGCGGAGTTTCTCTCCTCTTAACCGGTTCCACGGGAACGCCCGTTAAACTCCTCTTTCAGTTTCGGTTAGTGTAGCCGCCCTCAATGCAGGGTTTACCATGCCACAGTTTCCGAGCACAGTAGCAGTTTGAGTTTGACGCGCGTCTCTTTTCGCCTCCGCCTCGGGTTTTGGTAATACATGTTGCTTGTTTTCAGATAAACGCGATGAAGTCTGTGCTACTGTGCGCTTTTGTGACGGCTGCGATCGCGCTACAGCAGGCCGAGTGTCTCAAGAGGACTTATTATATCGCCATCAGAGAAGAAGCCTGGAATTACGCACCGAGCGGCCGAAACCTGATCAATAACCGAAGCATCGATCAAGAGTGAGTTCCTTTACAATCACGCGTGTCATTGTATATCAGGCTACTGTGTTTAGTGCAATAGGCCACTAGGTGACTAATAAACAACACCGCATGTGTTTAAGATTTGTGTAAGTGCATGATGATGTAGGATAACCCTCTTATAGCATGTGTTATTAACATTGATCCTGATCTGTACACCGTAATAATAACAGTATGATTGTATGATGGACATTAGGGTGCCGATTAATGAGTATTACCATGACTAATGTATTCTAAATGCCTCTCTTTAACAGATATGCCTAATTATTACCATTACTAATGTATTCCTCTCTCTAAATGCCTCTCTTTAACAGATATGCCTAATTATTACCATGACTAATGTATTCCTCTCTCTAAATGCCTCTCTTTAACAGATATGCATCAGTGTTTCTGTCAAATGGCATGAACCGGATTGGGAGTGTTTACAAGAAGGCTTTGTACAGACAGTACACAGATGCCTCTTATGCCTCTGAGGTGCCTAAACCGGCCTGGCTGGGCTTCCTCGGACCCGTTATACGGGCTGAGGTGGGAGATGTCATCGAGGTGCACATGAAGAACTTCGCGACCAGGTCTTATTCTCTCCACCCTCACGGAGTGTTCTATGAGAAGAACTCGGAAGGTTGGATACATTATCTCTCTGTTACATCCATTCGTTCTATTTCCTCCTCCGTGCATTTCCTTCTGTTCTGTTTATCTTTGGGTTACAACAGCATTTAGAGTCTCTTGACACACATCCCATAAATCAATAACAGCTAAACACGAAAAGATTGCAGCAAAGTGTGAAGAAGCAACTTGTTTAAGAGCAGACCAAAGGACAGTGCTCCAATTACACGAGACCACGTGAACCTTTATAAAATGACTACTTGAAGCAACCACTTTTGTAGCTCAAATTTTTTAACTGTAATTCTAAAATGTGCATCTCTCTCTCTCACTCTCATATCTCTCTCTCACTCTCTCTCTCTCTCTCTCTCTCTCTCTCACTCACTCTCACTCACTCACTCTCTCTCTCTCACACTCACTCTCTCTCACTCTCTCTCTCTCTCACACTCACTCACTCTCTCGCTCTCTCTCTCTCTCACTCACTCACTCTCGCTCTCTCTCTCACTCACTCTCGCTCTCTCTCTCACTCTCTCTTCTTTCTCTCTCTCTCTCTCTCTCTCTCTCAAAGATAAAAAAAAATCTATGTAACCATGTCTGTCTCTCAAGAACGTCGCATATGTTGCCTACATTATGATTGGACACATTTTCCATCCATTTGGATTACATAGGGTGGATTGGTAATGTGGGACACTTTGTGCAATTTTGACTTGTGTATCATATTTCCATATGAAACCGAAACAATACATCAAAATCTTTTACCATTTTGAAATCCCCAAGATGTTTCCTAACTAAATCCGAAGGACATTTGTCAGATATTGTACTTGAAGGGGAAACGGCACACGTTTTAGTGCTCCTTGTGCCAAATTGTTTCTTCATGTGGGACAGTGCGCGCTCAAATCTGGGACACTGTGTTAGAAATAGTTAAATTTGTACAAAGCAAACTTCACATTTAACACTCCAGGTTAAACGTGCATACCCATGTTTGCTGGATTAATTTAGTAGACCGATGGTGTTTGCTGTCTCCATCAGTTTGTCTAACAAACTAGTAGCCTATGTTCATATGTGGAATGTTATATACAACTATATAACACTGAAAGATTATACTATTTAAAATAATAGATTTAAAAAAATGTCAGATTTCTGGCAACAACAATCATAATAACCATGTAATGAAATCAAAAATATAAATTGGACTATAGCAAAATTATTTTAAAAAGATTAAAAATCTTTGGAACATGGGATGCCTTTAAAACTGTTATTAAACTTCTATACTCTGCACGTGGTAAGAATATGGAATATGTATTTTCAAAAGCTAATTGTAAAGGTAATATAAATTAGTAGTCCTGACCACTCATGGCCTTATCATGGTCCAGGATCTTACGGTCCACTAGTCTCAAAATATTTAATCTGTATTTTAAAACAAATAATATTGCTGCAAATAACTTTAATGCATATTTTATCAATTGAATAACATTGAATATTTGACTGTCCCACATTAGTCAAAACGTCCTGTCCCTCTTTGCAAACATCCTTTTCTAAAGTGGGATGTCAAATGTTTCTTTAAATAGAAAGTATTCTTAACACATTTAACAGTATTATTGCAAAATTTGATGTACAAATATAATTTGATAACAATTTAGAACATTGTTTTATTTCTATCCTTAACATTAATTTAGTCTAAATCCTGTCACTGACCTTTGAGTAAATTTGACAAGAGGTACTTCCTGTTTGATGATTTTCATGGCCACATTTCTGACATAATTTCTAGAAAGTCAAGTGATTTTAATAACTTGAAACCCTGCTTGAATTCGACACAATCATGTTCACTTTAATGGTGACCTGAATGGTGCGGTTCATTCTAAGCTCAGCATTATTAGCTGGGCAGTGTGTGTATATAAGAAAGCAGAAGTGAAATATTGGGCAAGGAAGACATGCGGCATTAGCAGAATTATCCTAATATGGCAGTTGTATGTCTTATGATCATCGTGTAGTGTCTACATCCTAAAATACAGCACACACAGTAGACAAAGGGTGTTCTGTTGTCAAAAAGATACACGCACTGAAGCTCAGGTGTCCTACATTACACCAATCCACCCTAGTTTTAACATAAATTAATGTGATTCATATTCAGCCATTTGTAAATGAAACCGGTAAGATGTAATAGTTCACAGCAAAGCCCCCAGTGTTATGTTTTATCATGTCCCATTGATGCAGTGTTTGGGTTAATATGATAATTATGTGACCATTGAGGATTAGTGGTGACCACCTGATGTTAACAAGCAGAATCACTGATAGAGTGAAAAACAACGAGAACGAAAACACAAGAACTGCAACTGACTCACAACTGAAATAAGACATTAAATCTCAAATGAGTAAACAACTTCACAAACAGCATTACTAGCTTCACTTGTTACTAAACAGGTATTTCTATATATAAGTAACTATGGTAGTAAGTGCTGTCGTTACTAATAGAGTTCAATGGAACTTGTGACCATAGCTAACGATGCTTTTGGGAAATGAACCCAGATTGACTTTATTTCTGTCAGAAGTCTACGGAAGCTACAGAAGGTTTAGAGGTTAATGTGTTGCTTGAAATCCCCATCAAGGAGATCAGTGTTTGCTTCTGCTGGGTTCTTGACTTTTGTACATTATCTTTTATGTAGCTCTTATAACTTGGTGTTTGTAAGACACATATAATATGGCTAAGAAGGCCAAGAGGGAAAAACACAGAAAAAAATGTAATGCTGATGTTTGTATGATGACATAATCATAAGTTTACTACGTTCAGCACAACATCTCTGATTAAATGGGTGATGCATTGTTTATTGTAATTGTACTGCTTGAAATCCAGCAGTATGGACAAAGAATTTACAAAACCCTTATTGAGTTTTAACCAATGTAATAATACAGACATAATTAATCGGTGAATGAATCTCAACAATGGTGACAATCAAAAAAACACTGTGTGTCGTAATGCATGCTGGGCACCAGTATAATACGAGCAACCAATCAGCTGTGAGCAAAGTGACCTATATCTGATGCAATAAAGCAACTCCCCTCTCGCTTCAATTAAAGCAGTTTATGGTGAAAGAATTGTGGCACATTACAAAGGTTGGTCTGCACTCTTTAGTCTTTTTTTGCAATCAAAGCAGGAGATAAATAGACAAATGTTTCGACACTGACGAAGACAGATAGCCGTAACGTTTGTCTCTTTTATCTCCGGTGCAGACCAACCTTTGTAATGTTTGAAGAGATACAGGTATTAGCAGCTAATTCAGCAGCACATTGATTAGAAAGAATTGTAGAGACGAAAATCTGCTCATTTAGTGTATTCATACTGTATAAATTATAATAATTATCAACTTATTTCAACTCTAAACCTACTGTAAAACTCAGTTTAAGCTATCTTCATGCCACAGGCCAGAGTTGTAGTTCTTGTATTGTTTCACTAGGTGTTTCCATTACCCTTCAAATGGAGGAAATTAAAATTGTGAATTGAAAATACGCCTAATGGAAATGTCAATTTTGCAAAAGCTTCCATATATCGCAAAAAAGTTTATACTCTCGCATGAGGGGGTTTTTCAGGCAATTCGCAAAACTGCAATGGAAAGTGTTTGTTTTTTTGCATTTACTGGCCACATGGCGTATGTAAAAAATGTTAATGCTTAGATAATTTACACCGTACACGTCTGCTGAGGTGCAATGTCTCATATACAGCTTATATTTGTATTTTCAAATATGTTTATTCCAGCCATGTTTCTGAAGCGGCTCTCCTCGCTGCTTCGGTAAAGATACACGCTTACGCCTCCTTTGAATAAATATAGCCATCAAATCCGTTGCCTTGACTTCTCGCGAGAGGTAAAAGGTTACGTTTTAGTCACATAACACTGGTTAATAGAAACACCGTTATTTTGAAATACTTTTAATCAACATTTATAAAATATCGCCAGAATTTTGCGCAAATCTGTAATGGAAACGCACCTTTTTTCTGTTCTCATTGTTTTTCTTTTCTCCAGTGATTCTGCTTGAGAAGAGCAGGTGTTCATCATTAATGCTCAATCACATAATTATCTTAACTCCAGCCCTGATTCAATGCTACTTTAACAGTGTGTAGTGTGGAAACACATGAACACTGAGCAGTGAACCGTTACATAAATCTTACCCGCTTCATTTACGTATGCATATGAATCATATTAAGCTTATTCATTTGTGCTAAAACTATGTGATCCAAATGAATGGAAAATTTGAAACAAAAAAATTTAATTTAACCTTTTTTTGTTTTGTTTGAGTGTAACATTGGAACAGCATCTTTATTTTTTAACCACGTAACAAGTTAACAAGCAATTTCCCCTGTCATTTGTTCATAATCTTTATGAGGTTAAGTTGAACTTTACAGTGTCTACTTCCACCGCAGGCCAAGTTACTGAATAAGCATTAATGTGTAAACATGTGTTAGTCATGCTTGTACCGCAAATATTTCCGTATGAGAGTAGCTTCCATAAAAATCTGGTTGAACTTGGAAGAAAGGTTGTTTATTGAATTGTATACTACAATGATGCAGTGTAACCCCCTTTAATGTCCTACATTTGTTACAATTTGTCAGATTATGATACGAGTCCTTGAACGGATGAGATTGGACAAGCTCTTCTGCTCTGTATTTTAGGAGCGTTGTATCCAGACGGCACCACTGGGGGTGATAAGAGAGATGATGCTGTGGCTCCAGGTGAGAGCTACATATACACCTGGCAGGTCAAACCAGAGTACGCTCCTACTGAAGCAGATGCCCGCTGTCTCACCTGGATTTACCATTCACATGGAGATGCACCAAAAGACATTGCATCAGGGCTGATAGGAGCTCTGCTCACCTGCAAACAAGGTAAGGTCCACACACAAGCCCTAGTGATCTGTACATGCGTGGAATACATGTAAGATTGTAGAGTATCTCATTAAGCACTCCTCACTTGTAATTCTGATTATTTTACTCTTTTTCTTCTCTTTAGGCACTCTGGACTCTAGTCAAAAGCGCTCTGATGTGGATGAAGATTTCGTTTTGATGTTCAGTGTGGTGGATGAGAACTTGAGCTGGTACTTGGAGGAGAATATTGAAAGGTTCTGCGCTGATCCAGATGCAACAAAAGAGCTTATGAATAACATAAACGAGGAGTTCAGAGAGTCCAACCTCATGCACTGTAAGCCTCTTCAATCTTATCCACATTAAAACTGAGTTGTTGCTCCATGTGTTCAAATTAGGAATATTCTATTTTTTAATCAGAGAAGCTAAAAACGTTTTTATTTAAATCAGCTTAAGCATTTATATTAATGTGTTTTATACAAATATACTATGCACTTCTACAAAGCAGCTTACATTGCACTGTAGCAGTTTAAAAAAGTGATTAATAGCAATCCTTTTTATCTTTAGTACTGAAATTAATAACTACTGAAACTGACTACTGAAATTTTGGTATGGCGCACACTCCTGGGAATCAAAAGTGCAGCTTTGGCATGACATGTACTGCCATTACAGCTACATTAATGTCTGTAACCAACGGTAAAAGGTTTTATGAAAGTAAGCCCATACATGGCCATGGTGTATTTTTAGCTGATGTTTTGCATGCTTTGGTGGAAAGTACCTATTTTATCTGTTCCACTTTGGAACAAAGCCATTCAGAAAAGTTTAGTTTTCCTTTTGATATCCAAAGTTCTCTGGAAAAATACAAGCACAGATGTTTGTGGTATTAATTTCGAAGCCTGACATTTTGTTATCTGAATGAATAAAGGCATAATTATTGTATTCGATTAAATATGCTAATGTCATATCATCATTTATATCTCTGTGTCACTCATTCAAGTTTGTTTTTTATCTTTTCCCATTAGCAATCAATGGCTATGTTTATGGAAATTTGCCTGCACTGAAAGTGTGTGTCGGACGTCCCGTGTCTTGGCATCTCTTCGGCATTGGCAACGAGGTGGACATTCATTCGGCTTATTTCCATGGACACACGCTCATGGATCGCATGCACCGCACAGATGTGCTTAGTCTGTTTCCTGCCACTTTTGTCACCGCAACAATGATCCCCAGAACAGAAGGGAAATGGCTGTTAAGCTGCCAAGTCAACGATCATTTACGAGGTAGTAACCGATCTATTGTCTTTCAGTCTTCTTTTGTGCATTGTTTTTGTCTCTAATCAGTGTACAAACACTTTCAGTTTTGATTTGTAGCTTGGTACAGTGTTCATGTTTTGAACACACTGAAAAAGAAAATGAATGTCATACCAACAGTTTGAATCCATAAATGTAATTTGTCTGGATAATTTACGTTATTATAAATGTAATTTATTTTCAGAGCTTCAACTCTGTTGTCTTTATCAGTATTATCAAAAATGTAACTGCTTTTACTTTTTCTTTGAGTTCTTTGACCTCGAGTTGCTTCTTGAACTTGATTTGACCCTTGAGTTGTTGACACTTCTTTATCGAGTTGAGACTTGACACTTGATTGACCCTTGATTTGATTCACTTGACTTGACCCTTGGGACTGACCCTTAGCTTGACCTGACACTTATGACTGACTTTGACCTCTGACTTGACTTGTTGACTTGACTTGACTTGACTTGACTGTTGAGTTGATTTTGACTTGTTGACTGGAGTTGACTTGAGGGAAGCAGGTAAAATTATGATTTCGATGTATCTGAATGTCTCTCTGTTCTTGTGAGCAGCAGGTATGCAGAGTTTCTATGAGGTCTCGGCCTGTGGGTCCTCAGTCTCTCCAACAGAGGCCCCTGGCAAAGAGAGACATTTCTACATCGCTGCGGAGGAGATGGATTGGGACTACGCCCCTTCAGGAATGAACTACATGACAAACAAATCACTTACTGAACCAGAGAGGTATAAACACAGATTTGGAGATGCTTTAATGCATGATTGAGTAACTCAAAGCCTGCTAGATCTGAAATTTCTGAGGGATTCTGAAGGCTCTGTGTGAGGAGCTATGGTCTGACTTATGCTTCGCTTTTAAATGGTATTGAATAAATTTGGATGGGATAAACTTTTTCCACTATTCGCTAGTACACAGACAATGCCTGTAAACAGAAAGAAGCCGTAGAAAACAATTGTAAATATCTAAAAATGAAAGATAAATGAGAAAAAAAATATTTTTAAACTGATGTAATTATAACACCTAATCGCTGCTGCAGGTCTGGTGATATCTATTTATAATTGAATATTTTTTATTTGTAATATGCATGTTGATTTTGTAACTGGTATTAGATTACTTTAATTTACGTTAATTTCTTTCTTGTCCTGCAGTGACTCTGAATCGTATTTCAGTCGTGATGGTGGTAAACTGGGTGGAAAATACCTGAAGGCCAGATACATTTCATACACTGACAGCACATTTACTACCCAAACACATTTTGCGGGCTCGGATAAGCATCTTGGAATTATGGGTAAAATCCTCACTTGCGCCTTGCATGTTTATGAACACTGATATGTCTTTGATAATATTTTAAAGTTGGCATTAAATTTTGAATTTGAAGATTTTAAGAGTAAAAAAAAATGACTAAAATCATGCATATATGAATGGTTAACAATAAGACCAGTAAAGAAAAATGTGACCTTGGACCACAAGACCAGTCATAAGCAGCACAGGTATATTTGTAGCAATAGCCAACAATACATTGAATGGGTCAAAATTATACATTTTTATTTTATGCCAAAAATCATTCGTGTTCCATGAAGATATTTAGTAAATTTCCTACCCTAAATACAAACCCGATTCCAAAAAAGTTGGGACACTGTACAAATTGCGAATGCAATAGGAATGCAATAATTTACAAATCTCATAAACTTATATTTTATTCACAATAGAATATAGATAACATATCAAATGTTGAAAGTGAGACATTTTGAAATGTCATGCCAAATATTGGCTCATTTTGGATTTCATGAGAGCTACACATTCCAAAAAAGTTGGGACAGGTAGCAATAAGAGGCCGGAAAAGTTAAATGTACATATAAGGAACAGCTGGAGGACCAATTTGCAACTTATTAGGTCAATTGGCAACATGATTGGGTATAAAAATAACCTCTCAGAGTGGCAGTGTCTCTCAGAAGTCAAGATGGGAAGAGGATCACCAATTCCCCCAATGCTGCGGCAAAAAATAGTGGAGCAATATCAGAAAGGAGTTTCTCAGAGAAAAATTGCAAAGAGTTTGAAGTTATCATCATCTACAGTGCATAATATCTTCCAAAGATTCAGAGAATCTGGAACAATCTCTGTGCGTAAGGGTCAAGGCCGGAAAACCATACTGGATGCCCGTGATCTTCGGGCCCTTAGACGGCACTGCATCACATACAGGAATGCTACTGTAATGGAAATCACAACATGGGCTCAGGAATACTTCCAGAAAACATTGTCGGTGAACAGAATCCACCGTGCCATTCGCCGTTGCCGGCTAAAACTCTATAGGTCAAAAAAGAAGCCATATCTAAACATGATCCAGAAGCGCAGGCGTTTTCTCTGGGCCAAGGCTCATTTAAAATGGACTGTGGCAAAGTGGAAAACTGTTCTGTGGTCAGACGAATCAAAATTTGAAGTTCTTTTTGGAAAACTGGGACGCCATGTCATCCGGACTAAAGAGGACAAGGACAACCCAAGTTGTTATCAGCGCTCAGTTCAGAAGCCTGCATCTCTGATGGTATGGGGTTGCATGAGTGCGTGTGGCATGGGCAGCTTACACATCTGGAAAGGCACCATCAATGCTGAAAGGTATATCCAAGTTCTAGAACAACATATGCTCCCATCCAGACGTCGTCTCTTTCAGGGAAGAACTTGAATTTTCCAACATGACAATGCCAGACCACATACTGCATCAATTACAACATCATGGCTGCGTAGAAGAAGGATCCGGGTACTGAAATGGCCAGCCTGCAGTCCAGATCTTTCACCCATAGAAAACATTTGGTGCATCATAAAGAGGAAGATGCGACAAAGAAGACCTAAGACAGTTGAGCAACTAGAAGCCTGTATTAGACAAGAATGGGACAACATTCCTATTCCTAAACTTGAGCAACTTGTCTCCTCAGTCCCCAGACGTTTGCAGACTGTTATAAAAAGAAGAGGGGATGCCACACAGTGGTAAACATGGCCTTGTCCCAACTTTTTTGAGATGTGTTGATGCCATGAAATTTAAAATCAACTTATTTTTCCCTTAAAATGATACATTTTCTCAGTTTAAACATTTGATATGTCATCTATGTTGTATTCTGAATAAAATATTGAAATTTGAAACTTCCACATCATTGCATTCTGTTTTTATTCACAATTTGTACAGTGTCCCAACTTTTTTGGAATCGGGTTTGTATATCAAAACATATTTTTTTATTAGTAATATGCATTGCTAAGAACTTCATTTGAACAACTTTAAAGATGATTTTCTCAATATTTAGATTTTTTTTTTGCTCCCTCAGATTCCAGATTTACAAATATTGTCCGATCATAACAAACCATACATCAATGGAAAGATTATTTATTCAGCTTTCAGATGATGTATAAATCTTAATTTCGAAAAGTTGACCCTTATGACTGGTTTCGTGGTCCAAGGTCACATATGGTTAATTTTGATTTCCTGCAAACTTTAAAGTTTCTGAATAAGAAGTATAGTAATATGCCCTAAAGGTGATTCTGTGATGTATGAGTGCCTTTCAGTCTTATTCATGTAGTTTATATGGTTGGTGTTCTCTGCACCTCTCCCCAGGTCCTGTAATCAAAGCAGAGGCTGGTGATGTTATCATTGTGACATTCTTTAACAGAGCAACACATGACTACAGCATTCAGCCACATGGTCTGCATTATGAGAAGACCTATGAAGGAGCAAAGTATCAGGATGGTAAGTCATATACAGCTACAGGTACACGCACTCATAGATCTTCAATCTAGGGTTTCTAAATGGGCAAAGCAAAGAGGGCGAATTCACTGAAAAAAACTTAAGAACCACTGCTTTAGGCCTTTGGTGACAATTTCATTTGGAAACTGAACATCAATGAACACTATTTGACCGCTTCATACACTCATTGCATCACATTTTGCTACGGCATTAAAATACAAAACATAAGTCGAAGTTTTAAGTCATAGTTGTTGTTTTTTTGCCTCTTCAGGTACTCGTAAAGCTGGAGCCTCTGTGGCTCCTGGTGAGAAGTTCATCTATCGTTGGAGAGTAATTGAAGGTCCCTCCAACAGTGATCCTCCTTGTCTTTCATACTTGTACTATTCTGCTGCTGATCCTATTCGGGACACTAACTCTGGTTTATTTGGGCCCATACAAGTGTGCAAGAAAGGTGTTCTTGATGCAAGTGGCCATCAGGTAATCAACTTGCACAGACAATATGGTACAAAATATGGTTTAAAGATGAAGGATTGTTCTGTGAAAAGAGATTGCTTGACTGTCAACCAAAAACATTAAAATTTGTTTTATGAGCTGTTTTATTGGAAAACAGGTTTGCAAATCTGGCCTAAATCAAGCAGGCATTCAGCCAGGGATAGCATTTGCGACTAAATGTCCGTTTGTAGTTATTAATAAATGTGTATTTTCATAAATTAAAGATAACTTTTTTTTTCTTAGTTAATTTAAGGGTTGATTTCAGTGAACACTGTAGTTTGTGGAAAACTGAATGTAATGCAAGTTAATATAATTGGTTTGTCTGTGTTTGTGTGTGTGTGTGATTTGTTTTTTCCATGTTATGGGTTATATTTAGTATGCCAACAAACTTCAGCATGAGTTTTTTCTGCTGTTCTCCGTGATGGATGAGAATGAAAGCTGGTATCTGGAAAAGAATATGAAGAAGTTTGGTAGCGGTGATTCAGATCCAGATAATGAAGAGTTTGAGGAGAGTAATAAGATGCACGGTATGCATATGTGTTTGCTTAATCACATGATCATATGCATTTACATCCACACTTTGTGAAAATACAAGTTTATGGTTTGATGGTATTAAGTATGTGTGTGTTCTTTCTCAGCTGTGAATGGCTTCATGTATGGAAACCTACCTGGTCTGGACTTGTGTAATGGGGAACACGCTATGTGGCACATACTTGGCTTGGGCACTGAGGTGGATATCCATGGGGTCTATTTCGAGGGTAACACATTTCGACGAGACGGGATGAACCGTGACACTCTCAGCGTCTTCCCGCATACCGCAGTGACTGTAAGCATGACGCCCGACAATAATGGTAAGTCACAGCGCTTTTACATCAGGGATATGCGTGTAAATGCTTATCATGCACATTTAAGCGACAGAAGATAAGACACGTCAATTAGCTCATTAATAATAGCAGCCCACACCATTACACCAGCACCAGCACCACCTTGCTGATGTCTGACTTGAGCTGGTGCTCAGTGTCCATTAGTGAGCCAACCATGGGTCAGCTGTCTGGTCCATCTAGAGTTACTCTCATTTCATCTGTCCATAAAAATCTGATTAAAACACTACTGGATCTTATGCTGTTGAAACGCATTACTACAGTCAATACTATGACATTACTAGCATATATTAGACTTTAGATGGGATTAGTTGGTCAGATCATTACATTATGATGATATATTCAACATCACAAGTTGCCAACATCATCTGATCACATTTTCTCACTGTTTTTGTCATAAGAAACATAGTTACAGCAGCCAAATAAAAACTTACACTGAAACGTTTAGTCAAACGGCCCAACTACTGATCACATTCACAACAATTATTTTCAATAAACCATCAACATCTGAACCTCTGTTAATCTCAATAAGAACTTTTGTAAATGTATGACAAATAAAGCCAATCTTGTTTATGAGCAATGCAAGGCCACATCTAGTGTGATGGGAAGCTTTATTAGAACATTAGAAGATAATATTCTAACAATGTTATCAATAAACATATTTAGACTGTTTTTAGAGAATGTTATCTTACCTTTTAGCAGAACATCCTGGGAACTAAAATAAAACTTGCCGCTGAAAACATTCCCAGAACATGAACATTTCTAGATGGGGCAACGGGTTCTGGACCTTTTGCTGTTAATTTGTAACTTTTCAACGTTTTTGCAACCCTGCTGACTATTATTGACAAACTGCTTGATTCCTATGGTCATGCTTTAATAGGTAGGACATTTCCAGAGAACTGCATTTTTCAACAAAAAAAGGCATTTCACTTTTTGACTTTTCATTGTCAGTTAAGTCTCTGTTTTTTGTTGTTTGTTTTTTGCCCATTTTTACCAGGAGTAAAAATCGGCCTAATAAATTAGCAATTGCACATCTGTATTTAAAGTGTTTGCCACTTTAGTTAGCTATATTCCCTCATTAATAATTACACATCTCCTAAAAATGATAATACTCTAATTATTCAGAGTAATTAGCCTTTTTCACATAAATCTGAAATTGCGTCACTGCAGGGTAAAGTTAGTACCTTTACAGGTCTGCGCCTATTATATCAGTAAGCCCTTTTCTCAAATAATGCTTATTACCTTTTCTGTTTTGTCTGTTTTCCAAGTTGTTGTTTTATAATCACTTGTATTGCCACTCGGACCGCTGACTCTTGAGATAATGCTCTTAATAGCGCTGGATGATTTCTATTCTCCATCTCCAGCAAAGTCCCTTTTTTAAATCATCTTTGATCTCCGGTATATTACCTCAATTTACGCAGTCATTTCCCTCGAATCACCACATCGTGATAAATGACTTGATGACAACATTTATGACCAGATGCACATTAAACAATTCTCAGTCCGGTTGGAGTATATTAAACTCAACACAACAATGTAATCCCGATAGAATAGGAACAAAGCCATGAATCAGAGTCCTCTATTGCTTAACATGTATTTCCCATGGCACATTATACAACGTATATTTACGCTATCACATAATGCAAAGGAGAGCAAGTAGAAAATGCAACATTTATATTATAATAATTTATAATTCTTATAAAAAATTACGTGGAGATTCAAAATGCACAGCCAGCACCAAACGGACAGAATGGCAAAGCTAACGTTAACTGAATTACAACCGCCACAGAATTAAACAAACGTGTATTTGTGATGAGCTGACCAAACAGCTAATTGTGAAATGTTTGCGCTTTGTAGAGTACAGTACCGGCAGTTCAAGCCTTTTTATAGGATCTAATAAAATACAAATAAAAAGACTTTGATTCTCAAATTCATTTTTGTTAAGTAAACATTACATTCTTTAAGTAAACGGAGAAGCGTTCACCCTGCAAGCGTCACTCCGGAAGCTAGAAACGCGGAAGTGTGAAAGGCTAATTATGTTTTGGAACTAGAACCATGCTTGGAACAAATATGATCAGAATATCCACTTGCCTAATAATTATGCATGCACTGTATATCAAATGTTTGATATACAAACTTGACACTGGATCAGGACACACAAAGAGAGACTAACCAGTCTTTAAAATGCAACCTCATAGTGCACAGCTAGTCTGTAGGAGCTTGTACCTGCTGTAGTCTCTTCACAGAGTGAGGTTTCTGCTCTTTTTGCCAAGTGCCTGGCTGGCTTTGGAATGCAGTTCCCAACAAAGCAGGCTGTTTAGTAGTAACTCCCGAGGGTATTGAGCCCCTGCAACCCACACAATTAGTTGTCTGTGAATGCCGTTTCTTGCCTAAGCTTGTTGAATGTTGGCTGCAAGACCAGCAATGGGTCAGCGACTGTGGCCGATAGACGTCGACCGATAACACACTGATCTGAAACTATTTATCGGCATCTGTCGGTACAATGTGAATTGGCCTTTAGAGATGCCAGCGGAGAGGCGATGATGATATTTGTGAAGCAGTACATAATGATTTCTTTATGAACACAAGCTGTGCATGATATTTAGGATGAATTAAGTTGTTCAAGCTTATACACTGACTGGTCATTGGTTGCTAATTCAATATAATCAGTATGCCTAACTAAGGTTAGCAATGCCTGGCTTTCAGTCTACTATAATTAAACGATTATTTCCAGGTTGCTCTTTTTTATTTTTCATACATCTGCAACATTATAGCTTACATTTCTAGTGAATCCTACATCTTTAGGGATTCTTCTGTTTGAAATACTATTGAGCATAATATTAGTGCGATGTATATCAGAAGCAAGTTTTAACTTGAGTAACAAATATGGTTTGTTTTGGTTGTAATGTCCTTTTTCAATTGTTTGTGGATTGAGTCATGTTGAAGTGTGACTCAACCATACTGTTGGCCGTTAACCCAGGTGGACATACATACTTTCAGGGGAAGTGTCAGCTTGGTTTATAAGTGTGGTGTGGGTAGAAGTAGGAGGGTTTGTACAGTTACATTTAAGAAGAGTTCATTTGTTTTTCACGGAGTTGATTAATATTGACTAGAATTTTATTAATGTAATTTACAGGCCTCACGGGGTAGTAACTCTTTCCCTGACAGCCTTTGTTTTGTTTTTTAAGTTGCCAGTCACCATCAATGTTTTGATCATTTTCACAAAATATTCATGGTCCCTAAAATATTTTGTTGTAGCACACTCAAAAAAAAAATGCTGGATTAAATACAACCTGGGTATTTTTACCTGGGTAAATATTGGACTGAACGCATGCTGGGTTGTTTTCAACCAACAGTTGGGTTAAATGTTTAACCCAGCCTTCTGTGCCGTAACCAAACCGCTGGGTCTTAACAACCCAATCACTGGGTTCCTCCATATTTTACCCAGCCAGCGCTGGGTTGTATTTAACCCAGCATTTTTTTGTGTATGAATTTCTGAACATGCACAATTTAAAAAAAGAAAACCTGATTTTTTTTATTTTTTTTATAGCTTAATGCATTTTTTCATCAAAAGTGTAATGTGGGAAAGTTTCATATAAAAGAGCAACATTGTGAACAGTAGATCTCTTCCATCAACAACCCCAAAACTGCACAGTCCTAAACCACTCCTGGGTCATTTAATTTAATAAAATTAGGCAGTTTTGATTTATATGCTATTTAATGTCTGATTATTCCATTATTTTGCATCTATATGTGATCGCTTGTTTCTGCTTCGCCATGTTTTGATCCAGACCTTTGGTACTCTTTCAGAATGTGTGTAAGTGTGCCCCTTGTTATATAAAACACAGAAGCGCAGAAAAATTAATGATGAGGAAAGAGTTAAATAAATGTTTTAAACCCATTTCAGCCATCAATCCTGACAAATCTTCATTCCATCTCAGTCCAGAATGAGTCATATTGTCATGCATATGGCTTTACTAGGCTGCTTGTAATGCTGAAAATAAAATCTGAAATGCAAGATAAAATTAAAATCAGTGTTGATCTCATGAAAGAATTGAGGCAGCGACAGGTGTACCCACTCCCCACTTATGAGCCAAGCTAACATTCGGTGATTTAGTATGTGCCACCCTTGGTTAACTCCCAACAGAATGGGTCATGTTACAACCAGTTGGTCATCCTTTGTTGTGTCATCTATTCATCACTGTACTGTACTGCTGAACCTGCACTGTGTAACAATCACTGCTCACCCATTGCTGTTCATCATCTGCTCTGCCACATACCCACCATATGCTCTCAGACAGGGATTAATACAAAACAAACTCCCTTAATCGGTTTTTTGACAGTACAAAACATGGTGCTTGAGGAAAATATTTGGTACTTAATGCTTGATTAAATACACACATCATCACTTTATGCACACTCATTCAGTTCAGGGTGGTGCATAGATAGGACTCGCTTGTCCAGAGATTACTAAACATAATATTTCCTGACATCGATTTAACCTGCCTTTGCTTAACCATCTACATTACTAGACTTTGCTTTTCCTGTCATTTCTACGGGAGGGTTTTTACGAGTCATTTATTTTTTTTAAACCGACCATATAACCACATGTTTTGGTCATCTGCCTGAACGGACCGCTTTGAAATGTCACTGTCTAGACGACTTAACAGGAAGTCAGCAGTACCTCCGGTTTATTTCCGCTGGATTTTAGATTATTCTTTTTTTTTTTACATGCTCTTAAATGAAGTGACAGACACAGAAGCTTGAATACTCATTGAAAATTTGAAGCCTGTTCTTAAACACCAAATGTGTCCTAATGTTAAATTCAATTTTATTTTTTCTTCTTTTTTGTGTTAAATATCCTGTTATTTTTAAAGTGCTGTCAAAAAAAATATGCATCCAAAATATTTTTTTTGTTCAGTGTGTGGTTTATATTTATATACAAACGCATGCATAATATGAAAAATGTAATGTTTAATATCAATTCTGAATGTATATATACTGTAAGTGCGTCTTTATATGAGCAATATCACACGAATAGAAGTGAGATATGGCTGTATATCGCCACGGCTGTAATTCGGCCGTAGGCACAGCATTGAATTTACATAAACATGATCAACTTTTGCCAAAACTATTTGCTCTGGAACAAATAAGCTTAATGAGACCAAAGACTGGCCGTTAGATTTACCCAACACAAATGATATCTCGTGTTTAAGCACTATATAGACATTAGAGCCAGCGGTAAGTTCCAGAAGACCTGGCCGCGGAGAGGCGCTCTCTGCGGGTGTAATGAGCGCTAAACCGCTGGAGATCCTGTCCCCGAAAACGTTGAAGCAAATAGACAGTATCTTTATTAACAAACCACATCTTTTAAGTCCAAGCAAGCACATCCTTGCCTAAAAAAAATCCTTAAAACTGCATTCCGTGACACAAAACAGTATTATTTTTAAATTATAGTGGATTTGGGCGTCTGCCATGACACTAGATCGACAGAACGTAGATAGACCCGGCTAGAACAAGCGGAGTGATACAACATTGAGAGAGGGCGTTCCTGTAGTGATACCAGTACAATACCTCACGGTTCTCAACCAATCAGATTTGAGAACCAGAACACACTGTGGATGATTAATGTGTGACGGCACTATGTATATGATATTTCCAGCAATTTATGGCAAAAAGTGTTTTATATGTGACCCTCTCTGTGAAATGCAGCTAAAGTCAATCTTTATGAGATAACAAGCATCAAAGTTGGATCCAACCATTAATCCATACCATGTAATTTCAATTTTTGAAATGGCCTTATTCAGTCAATTTTAAAATGAAGGTTACAGTTTCACAATGTACATCTGTGTCTACGATTATCAGATTTTACTTTTTGTGTAGAAATACAGCAAACACCAAAAAAATACTTTAGGTGTGTGTGTGTGTGTGTGTGATAAATAAACAGTACACACATTATGTAAACACAAACTTTTTTGGATGCGATTAATCGTTTGACGTCACTAAAATATACATGATGAAATACTGAAGATATTTTCAGCAATTTAAACAGCAAAAAGTAGTTTTACAAACACCTATTGCTCAGCAGCAACACAGACATGCACAGATTGTTTTAGCTAAATTGAAGGAGTTCAATCATGACTTGATGATAATTATTTGATCAGTTACATTATAATCCATAAGATCATTGTAGCAGCTACTCATAAGGTTGTGGGATTTGGCACGACAGCGGTTTAACAAAGTTAGGCAAGATTATACCAGTTTTCTGCTTTTATAAACCGTTGCATGGTATATAATGCATGAAAAGCTTGTTGTCGTTTTGATTAAATGATTAAGATACTTGCTCTTCTCTTCTCAGGCCAGTTCGAGCTGAGCTGTCGTACAGGTGATCACTACCAAGCTGGCATGCGTCATCACTATGATGTCAAGTATTGTTCAGCAGTGACCCCTGCACCAGAACATTTCACCTCCACAGTGCAGTACTACATAGCAGCAGAGGAGGTGGAGTGGAATTACGCCCCAGACCGCACATGGGAACTGGAGAAACACAAAACTACGATGGAGGACAGGTATACACCCTTACATTTAGTCCTTTAGCAGATGCTTTTATCCAGTGGAAGCAATCAAAATCAATGCAACACAGTACACGTAGTAAGTGTTTTTTTTATAGAATTAGAATAGGGTGCTGGAGGGTCAAATAAAGATGGAAGAGATGTGTTTTTAGCTGATTTTTGAAGATGGGTAGGGACTCAGCTGATCGGATTGAGTTGGGCAGGTCATTCCACCAGGAGGGAACAGTTCATGTAAAAAACAAAAATGTAATAACTTAAAAACATATGTGCAAACAACATTGTGTAGTGTACTTACAAAGGGTGAAATTAAGTTTCCAAGACTTAAAGGATGATTTTGGACTTAGAAATAAGGACTTTAGATATCTCCAATTAAGGGATTACTACAATAAAAAAGGAAAATTATAGCAAATGATATCCATTCCCTTACTAAAATGATGATGGATGCTTATAATCATACACTACCCAGAATAATTGTGTTGTAGCCCTTCCTCCACTATATATATATATAGAATTGAAATGGGATAAAGAATTAAAGACTGAAATATCAGAAACCGATTGGTACGATATGTGGACAATACACCAAAGTACCACTAGCTCACACATTTGGAGGGAGTTTTCCTGGAAGTGCATTATTCGCTTCTGTTTAACACCTAAGATCAAAAGCAATACCCAATATTGGATATAGAATACCCAAAACCTCGTTATTTTTGCTTCTGGGGAATTTTAAAGGCATAGTACTTAAAAGCGACCAATATTTATGTAAGATTCTTCTTGTGGCATGTAAAAAGACTATAACTAGGAATTGACTTAAAGACAGCACTTTGTGAATTGTAAACAGTGGTTTGAGATCATTGAAGAAATCCTGGTGATGGAAGAACTTACATATACGCTAAAGATGAAAAAAGGGCTTTCAGAATAGACTGGAAAAATGGTTGATATTTAAAGACTTCCTCAGCTAAGTAAAATGTGAATGTTATAGAAATGGTAACCTCATCTGTTTGGCTTTGTTGTAAAAAAAAAAAAAATTTTTTTCTACTCCTGTTAATACTACTTTATTGTTTTATGTGCATTGTTAATATTGTATAAAAAAGCATATATGCACACAGATACTCTACAGTCTGTAAGGAAGAGTAGGAAAAGTTAGGCATAGAGTTAACCCTCCACCTGAGACTGGACTGTGAAGAGTCAAGTATCATGCTTGAGACACTCTTTCTCACAAAGCAAGCTACAAAGTTTTCCCAATTTACTTATATTACCTTACATTATTTTACAATGACTAGAATACATGCTCATTCATGCCCATATTATCTCTTGTTTTTTCTTTCCTGCTATACTTAGCCCTGGACAAATTTATCTCAAACAATCAAAAAGTAGGATTGGTGCACAATATAAGAAGGTGGTGTTTCGTGAATATGTTGATGAAACATTTACCGAAAAGAAACCCAGGCGTCCGGAGGAGCAGCACTTGGAAATAATGGGTATGTCACATCTTGCATTAGAAGTGTGAACTACTATTTTCCATAAAAACCTATTAAGATTGAGTTATAAATCTTATCATACTGTAGCTCTCGTAAAGCAGTGGAAACCTGCTACTCAATGATCACACACACACACATATATATATACACATATATATTAGGGCCGTCAGTCAATTAAAAATTTTCATCAAATTACATGTTGATTAATTAATCTAATAAATCGCAAATTAAAATTGGCTGTGAAATTACACACAAAAGATAATTTAAAGCCATTATTGTGTTAAATGGGAAAGTATCAAGTAGACATTACAAATAGTAGCTTTACAAATAAATAATTTAATTTAACATAAAATGTATTACACAAACGTTTAGGCTACAACGAGAACAATGGAACAGAAGATAATTAGCTTTTTTTGTTCATGCAATGAAAGTCGCAGGTAACTAAAACAGCCTAGTTACCTGCAGTCTTCAAAATACTTTATTTTATGTTATGCAAAAAAGTTATACAGGTTTGAAACAACATGAGGGTAACTGATGACAGAATTAAAAAATTGGTGAACTATCCCTTGAACTTTTTTATTTTATATATATATAATTTTTTATAAAATAAGAAACTAAAACTGCCAGCAGGCGGCGTTAATGTCTTTACAAGTCATTCATTCATTACATTGATTCGATTCGTTCAAACTGCTGATTCATTCAGGAATCAAGTAAATGGCTCCCTTTATGAATATGCTATTGAATCATTGGTTCACACGATTCGTTCAAAACACAGATTCATTCAGAAACAAGTCAATGCTGTATTGCTTCCTGGGAGACGCACAGTTTTGCTATGGCTTTAAAGGTAATTTATCTGCAAAATTAAGCAATTACAGACAAAATTGTGTTTTAAAATATTACACAATTACCTTTTTATTTCCTGAACTGTTGTATCACGTTTAAACTCGTAATATTCAGGACCAAAACAGCGCTTGTGTGATATAGCTCTCTCTGCACGTGTGATATCATATTAAATAAATATGAGACCAAAACTCATTGTTGGCCAGTGCTAACTGCTTTAAAATATTGTAATTTAATTATTTTGATTGAACTAATAACTTAGTTAACGCATTTGTGTGTGTGTGTGTGCGTGCGTGCGTGCGCTTCACTATTGATAAAGTCTCTTTGTTTTAGCTCATTACCTTTGCTTCTGTGGTTCTATATTGACTCTTATTTTATCTGCAGGACCCATCATTAGAGCTGAGGTTGGTGAGAGGATTCACGTTGTGTTTAAAAACAAAGCCAGCTTGCCATATTCTGTTCACGCCCATGGAGTGAAGACCAGTAAAACCCATCAGAACAGTGTTCAGCCAGGTCTGTTATTACACCGATTGTCTTTTATGTGGACAGGAGTGATTCAATAGTAAACCTCTCTGTGTGCATGTATTATAGGTCAAAGTATGACATACAGCTGGACCATTCCAGAGCGATCCGGTCCGGGTCCCAGTGATCCAAACTGTATAACGTATGCCTACTACTCTTCTGTCAGCATAGTTGAGGTAACAATACATTGTTTTTTATGCAATGGTGATCTTACATGAACATGTTATTAAACCAAACTAACTTTGATAGTGTGAGTTTTTACAGTATGACTCTGTGAATGTTCTTCAGGACTTGATGAGTGGTTTGGTGGGTCCACTGATAGTGTGCCGCAAAAACACCCTGAACACCGACAGACGTAGAACAGACATCGATAAAGAGTTTGCCCTCCTGTTTATGGTGTTTGATGAAAATGAGTCCCACTACCTGGATGAAAACATAAAAACATACCTCAAAGCTGACCCAGAAAGATATGAAGAAAGATATGATGGGGAGTTTATGGAGAGCAACAAAATGCATGGTAATTGTGTCTGTGTTGCAAGTTTACTGGAGCATCTTCAATTTGACATTTTGAAGAACTTAAATCTCTCTCTCTCTCTCTGTCTTTCTGTCTGTCTGTCTCTCTCTCTCTTCCACAGGTATTAACGGAAAGATGTATGCTAACCTCCATGGGTTGAATATGACCGAGAATGACAAGACCGAGTGGTATTTGATAGGACTGGGGAATGAAGTCGACATGCACACCGTGCATTTCCATGCTCAGAGCTTCATTTACAAAGTACATACATAAACACACCAGGGCATATGATTTATTGTGGCATGAGGGGTGTTGGCACCAATGCAAGCAGCAATGCATATTTATTATGAATTTATGGCCTGACATACACATCCATGTCCATTAATATGTGAATCAGCTGCATTTCTACAGAGGAACCTCAAATTAATTTATTTTTAATAATAAATATATTTATTTAGTTGGCAATACAAAGTCATAGGATGACATTTATTAACATTACTTTGCTGTACATAGTTTTTATCTCCTCACATCGAAGCTCTGCTGCAGAATATGAAACACTGTTTACATTTATTTTATATATTGTAATATAAAAGGCTAGATTGCACCGCCACCCCAGTAGATCCACTCCTGAAACACACTAATGCATAAATACAGTTTAAGTGTCCAAACGTCGTCTCAAACACTCATTTTCTCTCCCTCAGATGAGTCGTTCTCATCGTGCTGATGTATACGACCTCTTCCCTGGAACATTTCAGACCATCGAAATGACTGCAAAAAGTCCTGGACAGTGGCTGCTTCACTGCCATGTGACCGACCACATCCATGCGGGCATGGAGACGCTTTTCACGGTTTCTAGAGGTTCGTAGTGAACGTTTTCAAATACGCCTACAGCGCTCCTAGCCTAGAGAGAGTCTTGTATGTTAGCATAAGGATGCTTTCACACTAATAATGTGGACATGTTTGCCTTAAGAGTTGGTGTCAGATCGTAATTCAAAACTCAGACATGCTTTAGTGTCCAATCCTGCTTCTTGAGAGTCAGTGTTGGCAGAGTTTTGCTCTAACATCTGCATGGAGGTCTCTAGTAATCCAGAAGTCCTTGATTCGCTGGTTCAGGTTTGCTTAAACTCTGCAGGACAGTGATCTTCCAGGAGCAGGATTGGACTTCCCTGCACTACTTGAAGAGATTTATACTGAACCAACTGCAATTATTTTTGTTAATATCAACTTAATCCATCTTAAATCATGGAAGTAAACTGCTATTGATGAATTTGCATCTTTGCATGCTTCCACAAGTCATAAGCAGTGTCCTGCATTTCAATTTTGGTTATAATTTGGGGATTTTGTTTCATCCGCAATAAAAATAAACAAGCGTTATCTAGTGCAGGAACCTCTAATAATAGCCGGTTATTTTTCTCGTGCGTGCGTGATCCTTTGTTCAGTATTAAAGTAATAGAAGTCTATGGAAAGTCCCCAGAATTCACCGAAACCACTGTTTGTGTAGATTGTAAACCCAATGACACAAAAAACATACATAAAAAGTGTCCAGAAAAGTACACATTTTGGAGTGAAGCTGGATTTTTGTTCACAAATACTGCTACAAATCCACTTGTGAATCCAGGATTGCATAGGCCAATTCACAAAAGCAAGAATCAAAGAGTAATAAGAGGCTTACGTGGATTTTAAAGCATACCGTATAATCCATTAATACACAAGGAGTATTTGTATATGCAATGATGTATTTGTGGCAACAAATACAGAGCTGTTTGCAATAGCATATTGTCTCGAGAATATTTGTGAATGTTCTTCTGCATTTGTAGATCTTTTGAAGCTTTTATTCACATACTGTAGAGAGAGTTGATCTCCTTCACATTGCTTTGACATTAAATGATCATTTAAAGGGGTCATCGGATGCCCATTTTACACAAGTTGATATGATTCTTTAGGATCTTAATGAAAAGTCTGTAACATACTTTGGTTAAAATTTATCAATGGTAGAGTAAAAAAACAACACTTTTTTTACCCTGTCAAAATCATCTGTTTTCAGCACGCTGATCTAGTCTGTGTTGCTTTAAATGTTAATGAGCTCTGCTGACTCCGCCCCTCTCTTCCGAGGAGTGACAAGCACATCATAGATGTGTGTAGATCCCTATCCGACCGCTCCAGATCTCGCATTCACCATAATAATACATTAATATTCAAAGATATACAAGCGTATAACTTGCTGTTGTAGATGCACACAGTCAATGCACTCAAAGATTCGCAGACCGTTCCAAAAATGGCGGATTGCTTGCATATCGCGGGTCATAGAAAGAGTCCATAATGAGGCATCTAGGTATATATATCTATGGAGCATACTAAACTTCAGCCGCGAAACTGGCTATCTAGCACATCATTGGGAAAGACGATTTGCAAGCTTCATAAAAACTCTTATACTCACTACTTCTGTAGATGAAGCTGGATCACGAATGATTCGGGCGAACATAGATGCATTTACGTAGATCGAGGATTGGCCCATTCACTTCAAAGCGAAAGTAACGTTAATCCTCTGCATCTTCAGCGGCTCAGATGTCAGGAGTAAATAATGACCGCTATATTCATTATTACATCCAGCAACTAAACACTTATATCGCTTAATCAGAGACATCTTTTCTTCCCTGCACCGGAGGCAGACAGCTCTCAGCTGACTCAGGGGAGCGGGGCTCAGACTGTCTTTGTCAATTACCTGTATAGAACTACATCATTCTGACAGGAATCTCAGAACAGCCTGATTTCGGGGATTTAAAAATAGGGATTTAAAAAATCACGGTGGTCATTATAAATGGATGTGACATGCATTTATGTTGTAACAACTGCATCCGATGACCCCATCAGGGTTTCTCAAATGGGTTTGTGATGTTTTGAATAGGTTTTAAAACAGAAGAGACGTTTGTTGCTTGTCCATAAAGTCATAGCTGTCTCACAATAGCAGGAGACATTTATGATGAAGTAGATGATTTTGTAACCAGCTTTCCAATTTGTCATTCTGTATGTGATCGATATACAGTATTGTTCAAAATAATACAGTACAATGTGACTAACCAGAATAATCAAGGTTTTTAGTATATTTTGTATTGCTACGTGCAAACAAGTTACAGCATAGATTCTCAGAAAACAAACAAGACCCAGCATTCATGATATGGACCCTCTTAAGGCTGTGCATGGCAAATTAGTTGAATTAGTTGAAAGGGGTGTGTTCAAAAAAATAGCAGTGTCTGCCTTTTGTACAAACTCAAAACTATTTTGTACAAACGTTTTTGTTTCTAGGATTTGGATCCTGTGAATCACTAAACTAATATTTGTTGTATGACCACAGCTGCTTCACATCTGTGTGGCGTCAACCACTTGTGGCACCTCTCAGTGTTATTCCACTCCATGATTCCACAATTCATTCACATTTCTTGGTTTTGCTTCAGAAACAGCATTTTTGATATGTTCTCGATTGGATTAAGGGTCGGAGATTGGGCTGGCCACATAACACCAAGACTTTGCTCGTTACTACATTGTCTTGTTGCATTTCAAGGGCATGTCCTCTTTTCAACATGACAAGTATTTTAACATATGCAAACTGATCCATGATCCCTGGTATGCGATAAATAGGCATTAGGAGAAACATGCCCATATCATGATGCTTGCACCACCATGCTTCACTGTCTTCACTGTGTATGTGGCTTGAATTCAGATGGGGGTCGTCTCACAAACTGCCTGTGGCCTTGGACCCAAAAAGAACAATTTTACTCTCATCACCACAAATGTTCCTCCATTTCTCTTTAGGCCAGTTGATGTGTTCTTTGGCAAATTGTAACCTCTTCTGCACAGCCTTTTTTTTAACAGAGGGATGCGGGGATTCTTGAAAATAGATTAGCTTCACAAGACGTCTTCTAACTGTCACAGTACTTACAGACCGTCTTTGATCATCCTGGAGGTGATCATTGGCTGAATTCTGGTTATTCTTCGATCCATTTTGATGGTTGTCTTCCGTTTTCTTCCACGTTTCTCTGGTTTTGCTCTCCATTTTAAGGCATTGGAGATCATTTTAGCTGAACAGCCTATAAGTTTTTGCACCTCTTTATACAATCAACTTTCTAATCAAAGTACGCTGTTCTTCTGAACATGTCTTGAACGAGATGTTTAGCAAGTGCTGCTTCATCTTAAATAGGGGCCACTGATTCACACCTGTTTCTTCACAAAATTGATGACCTCAGTGATTTGCCACACTGTATGAACACACCCCTTTCAACTAATTCATTGCCCAATTTAAGAGGGTCCATATCATAATGCTGGGTCTTGTTTGTTTTCTGAATCTACTGACTGGTACTTGTTTGCCACGTAGCAATAAAAAATATACTAAAAAATTATTCTGGTTAGTCACATTGTACTGCAATACTGTATGTGGACGTATTCAGTAAAGTGTTCTCATTCAGATATGCTTTGAAGTCCTTATGTTTCATAACATAGTGCCAGAAGAGGGATAATCGTCCAGGTGGACAGTTTTAATTTTGATAGCATATTTATTTTTTGAGAGAAGCACAATAGTAATCTATTCTATGCTGAAGAAGTAGAGCGTAAACTCAATGATGATGATGACAAGGAAACCTATGAAGTAGTGATGAGCACTTAAGTACTTTTGTATACAATTTAATCCGTGGAGTCCGAGAGGAGTAAATGGAGGCTTTCGTAAAGGGACATAGAAGTTCAGTATTTATTTAATGACGATTCTGATCAGATTAAGAGATGAATCTCTTTTGTGACAAAAAATGCAACAGCCAGGAACATTGAAAAACGATATGCTCACAATTCTGAGCAAAGTGAAACCAAATTGTGCAATTTCAACCCTCCTTCCTACTCACTTTGTTCAAGAACACACCCAGAGAGAAGTGCAACAATGTTGGCCATTTGTGGTGTGACCCACAGAAGCGGCACAAGCAATGACATCATAAAAATACTGGGTCACTGATGTTTCTTTGTTCTGTGTGTGCACTCATTCTACCACAAACAACCCAAATCAAACCCACTTGAACCAGCTAATGAAGTACTGGGAAATTACATTTGAGCTGGATGGGACTTCTTTTGCTAATTGTTACAATGTTATGTGAGTGACCGGTTGCTAGAGAAGCGGGTTTAGTGTCCAGCCCTCACGCCGGTGCACATATCATCAGAGTAGAGATGTTGTTGCGTGGCGAAGCTAATGTTTTGATTTAAAATTACATGGGCTGATTTTTGTTTTTTAAACAAATACAGATAAATAATTCCATAAAAAAATACAAAATATAAATTTTGACTTCATGGTAACGTTGTTCAGCGAAAACATTTGTGTGTGGCAGTATATGCACATGCAGTAGAGTTGCTATGTGATGTAGTTGTGTGTGATTTTTAGAAATGGTGGAGAGCCTATACACTGGTCAAATTTCAACATCTTTCAAATTACTGGCAGCTCAATATGTGCTCGGCAAGTAATTCCTCTCGTGAGCTGCAAACATACACGGCACAATCCCCAGTGTAACACTGCTGGGTATCTGTATGGTCCATCCTACAGAGGTCCATATAAGAATATTTGCTCTCTCACTTAGGGATTGTATTATGCTTTTTTACACAAGCAACCCTTTAGAGAGGATGAATGACTAAACTGCATGAAGTGTGTGTCAATTTCTATGTATTTATATACATTGTCTTTATTTGTATTTTACTCATCAGGGTCACCAACGAGAGTTGCGGGAAATCCAGGCAGTGGTAAATAAACATTTATATTCACTGCATTGTGTTTTAATGTGTTTAATATAGAGCATACAAGACGCAAGACAGACCTCCTCTAGGTTTGCTGTCAACAACTGGTTTGTTTAATGATCTGCGCCACCCTGTGGCTTCCACATGAACTGCATCATAATCAAGATGACACTTAGCAAATCATGTGATGTTCATTGTCAAAACGATCCCCATTCTCATAGATGATGCCAGTTGGCAACTGCTACTTTGTATAAACTGAACACGTAATACGCATGCATGTCTTTGATTAGCTCAGGGTGTCCAAACTCGGATGGCCACTTTCCTTCAGAGTTTATCTCCGACTTGCCTCAGCACACCTGCCTGGAAGTGTGCCTTGTGAGACATTGATTAGCTTGTTCAGGTGTGTTTGATTGGGGTTGAAGTTAAACTCTGCAGGACAGTGGCCCTCCAGGAGCAGGACCCATGGATTAGCTGGTCCAGATATGTTTGATTGAATTAGACACAGGTGTGGACTACTATCAAAGTGCAGACATATCACAAAGATGATTAAGAGAAATCGGATTTCAAGTTTTGAAACCTACACCAATAAAACTATACAAAATGAAAATGCAAGACAACATACACTGTAAAACAAGTTATGTAAGAAAAAAACTGAAAAATTACCTAGTCTCATTTATAAATTTGCTGGCAGAAAATTACATGTTTAAAGATGGCAGGGGCACACTAATCATTTTTAAACTCTCATTCATGAAAAGAATAATTTTTTTTTTTTGCTGCGTACACTTTTGATATATAAGGTGGATACAAAATCGGCCTAGAAAATCTTACTTTACAACCACATAATGCATCTCCAAAACTTTATAAAATACCAGTGAATGCATTTTGATCACTTTTCATGCATCCTAAAAATAGAATGTTTTCAGGAGCGAGCCAGAAAAGGAGACTCGGGTGTGCAAGATGGCGAGGCTAAAACATTTTTAAAAATAAGTGCTTATTGGGTAAAATATAGTTTAACCATTTCTTCAGTGCACAATAAATCATTTTTAAACAGATAGGGTAGATAAACTGCGGATTTCATGTTAAGATTTTTTTTTTTTTTTTCCCCAGACCAGGATTGAAAAACCACTGGGGGTAGAGAACAAGGCTGGTGTTGTGATCATGATGTGCACTTACTTTGATATTATGGCGGATCAGAGACGAGCGGAACGGTGGTTAAAAGAAAACAAGAACGGTCAGTCCAGAAATTAAACATTGTCCGGTTTGAATGGGACCAATGATAATATCTACAAAACGAAGGTACTTCGTACAAGCAAAGTTGGAATTTATCACAGCTGCTACCCTCATAACACTGGACAAGTTATTTTAGTGTTGATGTGGAGAACGAATCACACCATTATATGTTCATTTACACTAAAGCATCTCCTAGAAGATTAGAAAACTTTTTTTATTTTTTTTTTATAAAATACCACATGAAAGAAATTGTATTTGAAAGAAAGAAAAAAGAAAACTGAATGAAAAGGGCAATTCTTTATTAGAAGATTTGCACGAATAATTAAAATTTCCTTTTTAAAATACTTTCAAATTTATAGACGTGCGCTTGTAATTCGCCTATATATTAAAGGATGGTTAGTAGAGTTATTATATAAATCAGACAATTGGCACAGGAACCGTATTTACACTGCAAAAAATATAGGCGTAATAATAAGTCAAATGTTTTTAATTTATTTATTATATGGCGGTGCTTTTGGTCTTTCTTGGGGGTGCTCAGCTGTTTCCACGATTAAAAAAAATATAAAACTGCCATGGCAGCCGCACACCCGTGGATGGTCTGCTTATGTTCACATTATCAGCTAAACTGAATAAATTTGATTTGAATTGTTTAAAACAATTGAAACACTATTTGACCAGTGTAAGTGAATTAGATCAACTATTTAAAGTTTTGTTTTATGGATATTTTGCTATATTCTAAAACATAAGGATATTGGATGATGTATATCATCAGACAATCCGTTATGTAGACATTTCTAAAAAAAATTAAAGCATAGGCCAATCTTTAGTAGCACAATATATACAAATTGAACATGGTTTATTTTTGCCTCATGAAAATATTCTTAAACGTGTTTTCAGTAGCTTTTGTTTGCCTTAAACAGGCGAAGACAACAATATTACATCAATGTGTAAAACACCATTGAAAATTCTTGTATTGTGGAACACTTTTTAGTTTTAAACAGCAACAGGCAGAAAAAAGAGAACCTGAGCATGCACTTGTACAATATCGGTGTTGCACCAAATAGTGGTCACAAAGATAAACTTCACTGTGAAACATTTTCAAATGCATGGGATTTTATTTTTATACAAAGACAGGACTGTCATTAATAACAATTGCTATATACTTATAGACAATAGTCAAGTGAAATGTTCCAGTGTTGACACCATTTTGCTAAAGGAGAACACAATATTATTTAAAAGGACAGTTCTCCCAAAAATGTGAATTCTGTCATCAGTTACTCGCCCTCATACTGTTCCAAATCCATAAGATTCATTCATCTTTGAAACACTGAGTATTTTTAATTAAATCTGTGCTTTCTGTCCCTCCGTTGACAGCCTGTGCAACTACCATTCCAAGGTCTAATTAAGGTATAGCTGTCAGATTTAATTAAAAGGGAACTTCATTAGTATTCCAAAAGTCTAACAGGATTGGAACAAGATCTTTTCATAGAATATTTTGAGTGAACTAACCCTTTAAGTTAGATTACTAATCTCAAATTCATGCTAAATTATCTGCATCTACAATTGCCACGGTTCTGCAAAAATACTTTCTTGTACAGCATTTGAGAATATGGAGCAAATAATCATGAACGCATGCCTCACATTTCACGTTCCAACCCGTAAGACCTTCGTTTATCTTCAGAACTCGAATAAAGATATTTCTGATGAAATCTGAGAGCTCTCTTACCCACAGTGCATGTGTGTGGTGCTGCTAACGTAGACCCCGCATGCGCTGCACCTTGTTTACTGGCAAATGAACGCACACGCATGCGTTGTGATACTCTCGTTAATGGAGGCCGGCTCTCCGAAGAGAAGAAATCATTGAATAAAGTTATTTTTGTTTAATATTCACAGTTTTCTTGTAGCTTTGTAAGATTAGTTGAACCCCTGATGTCACATAGTATAAGGACATCGTTAAAATGCTCCATGTTTCTTTGCCTTGACCATGGTAGAACCCATGCTGTCTATGGAGGGTCGGAAAGCTCTCGGATTTCATCAAAAATATCTTAATTTGTGTTGCAAAGATGAACGAAGGTCTTATGGGTTTGGAACGATGAGGGTGAATAATTAATGACAGGATTTTCAACTATCCCTTTGATTATTTTCAACTAAACGGCTACACGTGTACTGAAACTGTACAAAGCATTTTCTCATGTTCCTTACATTTGTATGGATTCCAGCGTAGGTGCCATCTCCTCTGGAGGTTTTATATTTCAAATAAAACAAAGAATATGTGTAGCTCAGCCACAATGGGGGAAGAAATGAGAACTTCTTGCATGACAGCAATCTGGAATCATCAATAACAATAAACAAGAAATTGTATAAAAAAACACATTGTAAATTCAGAAAACCACTAAAAACATTGATTTAAATCTTGCATACACAAACAACTTCAATAAAGTCAACTGAATAAACGACTCGATGACTAGATTTTTTTTTTTCGGTATTGAACATCCCTATTGGGTAGCAAAATTAAAATTGAAATGTAAAATGTTAATGTAGTTCTGTATTTTAATTAACATTTTATATTTAGTGTAAAATGAAAATTCAGTTATATAATTTACATTTGCCATTTTCTACACTAGTTTTAATATGCAAATTAAATAACATTTTAACACTTTATAAGTTGCAAAAATAAAATGAAATTAAAAACCAATCTAATGAATGTATATAAAAATGCATTACCCAGATTGATTAGAGAAGTTTAACATGTCCAAGCAAAAACTGTAGCAAAATTATAATTTACAGGTGCATCTAAAAAAAATTGAATATGGTGAAAAAGTTCATTTTTTCTTGTAATTTATTTCAAAAAGTGAAACTCATATATTTTAGATTCTATACATGTAAAGTAAAACACTTCAAAAGTTTTTTTTTTTGTTTTAAATTGATGATTAGCGCTTACAGCTCATGAAAGTCAAAAATCAGTATCTCAAAATATTAGAATATTTACATTTGAGTTTCAATAAATGACCATCCATACAGTATACATATGGGTATCTCTTGTTCTTTGAAACCACAATAATGGGGAAGACCGCTGACTTGGCAATGATCCAGAAGACAATCATTGACACCCCCCCCACAAAGAGGGTATGTCACAGACTTCATTAATGAAAGGGTGGCTGTTCAAGGAGGTGCTGTAAGTCAAAGCATATTAAAATTCAAAGTTGACTGGAAGGAAGACATTGGTAGGAAAATGTGCACAGCAACCGGGATGACCGCAAGCTTGAGAATACTGTCAAGCAAAAGCCGATTCAAACACTGGAGAGCTTCACGAGGAGTAACTGAAGTTGGAGTCATGCATCAAGAAGTCACCAACTCTTCAGAACATCTTCAGAAAGGCTACCAACCACTTCTAAAACAGAACATCGTCAGAAGCATCTTACCTGGCTAAGGAGAAAAAGAACTGGACTGTTGCTCAGTGGTCCAAAGTCCTCTTTTCAGATGAAAGTACATTTTACGTTTAATTTGGAAATCAGGGTCCCAGAGTCTGGGGGAAGAGTGGAAATGCACAGAATCCATGTTGCTTGAATGTCAGTGTGAAGTTTCCACAGTCAGTGATGATTTGGGCTGCCATGTCATCTGCTGGTGTTGGTCCACTGTGTTTTCTGAAGTCCACAGTCAACGCAGCCATCTACCAGGAAATTGTTGAGCACTTCATGCTTCCTTCTGCTGACAAGCTTTATGGAGATGCAGATTTCATTTTCAGCAGGACTTGGCTCCTGCCCACACTGCCAAAGCTACAAAAAGCTGGTTCAATGACCATGGTGTTACTGTGCTTGATTGGCCAGCAAACTCGCCTGACCTGAACCCCATAGAGAATCTAGATGAGAGACACCAGACCCAACAATGCAGATGACCTGAAGGACGCTATCAAAGCAACCTGGGCTTCATTACACCTGAGCAGTGTCACAGGCTGATTGCCTCCATGCCACGCCGCATTGATGCAGTAATTCATGCAAAAGAATGCCCAACCAAGTATTGAGTGGATAGAAATGAACATACTTTTCAGAAGCCTGACGTTTCTGTTTAAAATATCATTTTTTTTATTGATCTTCTGTAATATTAAAATTTTCTGAGACACTGAATTTTGGGTTTTCATTATATGTAAGCCATAATAATCCAAATGTCAAGAAATAAAGGCTTGAAATATTTTACTCTGTGTAATTAATCTATATAATATATGGGTTTCACTTTCTGAAACGAGTGACAAAAAATATTGACTTTTCGTGATTTTTTTTTTTAAGATGTACCTATAATTGCTGTTTTTCCTAAATGCAATTAGTCTTAGGGCTAGGACAATTGGGATTGCATTGTCATCATAATACAGTGTGATAATTGAAGCATAATGCAGTGAGAATTTCAGAATGCTTTCTGAGCCAAAGGTGCAGCAAAATGGTGGTTTAAATGTATTTTATGTTTCTTAAATGCATTGACACTTGCATATAAGACGTTTCAATTGCATTTTCATTTAGTACCCCACGATGAATATGGTTTACGTCAATGTGGAAAGTGTTTGGTTAACGGTGAATATTGACCTATTGTGCATCCAGTTGCTGAGCCGAACCACTGACAGGTCAGGGTCATGTTACGTTTTCAATGCATTTCAAATCCACATTGACTTTAACACGTACCTCCACGTCGAGTAAGATGGGACGGTATGCTGAAAATGTTGAATACGACGGCTCAAATTCATTTGCCAAATAAGTTAAAGTTGCAGTTTGTTACATTTAACAAAAAATTACTTGCCACTGAAGTGTAAGAACGGTTCTCCGAACCCAAAATCTGCCTTTAAAATGAAATTTCGACCGAGATTATCTCCGTGAATAATGGCGCCTGCAAGCACGGTTTTCACGCCGATAATTGACCGAACTTTTTGTTCCCACAATGCAAAGCGTAATTAAAAAAATATGGAAAAAACGTGAAAAAAACACTTTTTTTAACAGTGTACATTTAAGGGATAGGTTACCAAGACATGAAACACAAGTCATTTTCATACCCTGGTCTTGGTACACAAGGATCATTTTTTTAAAGCTTGTTCATATAAAAGCAGTACATGTTTATCCTTAAAAACAAAAATATAAAATTACCATTTTGATAAATTAAGATTAATACACAACAAAAAACATAAACACTCTCTCGTGTTAAGAAGAATTGCTGTCTCACTAAACCGGGTGAACTGTCAATATGTATTTACAAGAATGTTTTCATTGTATTCAGGGTCATCAAAGAGGGATAGGGTCAATCCAAACAGTGGTAAATAAACATGTATATTCACTGCTTTATTTATATTCTTATCAAATCATGTGATGTTCAAAAAATGATATCCCTGTGTTTTCTTTCCAGCCTTCAGTCATTGTGTAAACCGGTCTACTCTGATGCTGTGTCTCCTTGGATTGGTCTTGTCACACTTTGTAGCACACTGAAAAAAGATCAAAGTAACATGAGCCCAATAGAACCAATATTTATTGCTGTGACACTGATGCTCACTACTTGGTTACCTCATGTAGCATTCTCACTGTATAACTTTTCAGCTGTTGAGGGAAACAACTATTAAATAACATTAGTCATGCCATTTTGATTTAACGTGCAATAATGATCCATATAATTGTTTCAGTTAATAACATCAAAGCTTAAAGAATAATGTACTTTACTCCCCAGCACTGCACATGTATTATGTCGCTCCAATTGGAAGTGAGTGTCCCTATATGTCCTAGAGAAGAGCCCTTGAAATGCGGACTTTGGAGGGAGCAGGGCTCTCGTGTCATTTAAAATGCAATGAAAAACAACATTTTCTTCATTATCTTCATCTGGACTGTTAGAATGACAAACGCATCCATAAACATGATGTATCAGCTGCTTTCTATTTCCATAAATGCACTACTGGTGGCCACGACTGCATCTTCCACCTTAGTAGTCACTTAGAGTAAGTTGAACAATGAGTGTGAATGAACAAGTTACGTCCTTACTCAGTTATTTGTTTTGTATATATGGTTGCACATATTAACTTTGTTTGTGTGTGATTTTAAGATGTGTGGCATTTCTATTTCTAAATTTTGTCACATTTTTTTCTGATGAATGGTGGCTAATGTTCTGGTAGCCTAATGAATCGCAATTTATAAGTTAGAAAAACTAATCAAATAAAGAGCTGAATTATGAAAGGTTGGCTATTAGTATGTGTATTATTTTGAAGAATGGTATTGAGTGTTTCATAATTATATGAATGCAAAGAGTTAGTATGTACTTTAAGTGTGCTTTCTGCATCACAGCATGCATTTTACATCGGTGATGCATGTATGTGTGATTACGTCACATTCGTGCATGTAAGTGTATCATGGTTGTGTAAGTGAAGTATGATTTAAACTATACGGCGTCTCGTAGGCCTGACCATTGCACACAATTGTTCAAACATAGGCTTAAGAAGAATGTGTTTCACCCACAGCCTCGTCATCAGTCTGTCGAAAGCAATATGTCTATGCTGGAAGAATGCTGTTCAATAAACCAGACAGATTGCTATCCAACTATATAGGCCTGTAATTTCTTATAAATAATACAAACAAAATACAAGCGTGTGTGTGTGTGTGTGTGTGTGTCAATTCTGTTGTAAAGCAGCTCTAAAGAAAAACGATAGTGTCACTGCTCAGCTGAGGTCAGTTCAGTGTTCATTCAATCCAGTTTAATGACAGTAAAGATCATCAACTATGAAATTAATCCAATTCAGCTGTAAAGCAGAAAACACTAATCAGCTAGTTCAGTTCTCTCTATTTGTAGTTATTTATTTATTTACAGTGCTCAGCGTAAATGAGTACACCCCCTTTGAAAAGTAACATTAAACAATATCTCAATGAACACAAAAACATTTTCCAAAATGTTGACAAGACTAAGTTTTATATAACATCTGTTTAACTTATAACATGAAAGTAAGGTTAATAATATAACTTAGAGAACAACATTTTCAGTTTTACTCAAATTAGGGTGATGCAAAAATGAGTACACCCCACTGAAAGTCTCTGGAGCAAAGCTAAATTTTAAACTACAAATGTCTAATTTAACAAGAATTCAACCACAGGTGAGTCTAATTATTCATTACACAGGTGTTCAGCAGACAGTTGACTATAAAAGGGTGTTACTTAAATAAAACCCTTCCCATTGCATGCTGTCAGCAATGGCACCACATGGAAGAGAAATGTCACAAGACCTGAGAAAGAAATAATTTCTTTACACAAGAAAGGTGAAGGCTACAAGAAGATCAGCAAAGCTTTACTTATCAGTCAGAATACTGTAGCAAAAGTGGTACAAACGTTTAAAAAAGATGAAACTGCAAACCATCTCACAGAGACGTCCAGGTCGTCCACGGAAGTTAAACCTCGTCAGGAACGTTTCTGATGAGAAGGGTTGAAGAAAATCGACATGCAAGTTCACTGCAGTTATCTAAAGTCAAGTCACCTTTATTTGTATAGCGCCTTTAACAATACAAATTGTAACAAAGCACTGCACAGTATCAAAATAGGCAAGTTGTGTCAATAATGTAAATTGGTAGGTAAAAAATTATAGGATTTAACACTCAATTTTCAGCTGAATGCATTTCATTATAGAATTTAGTGATGGCATTGTCCAGCTCAGTTCAGTTTAAATAATATTTGTGCAATCAAATCACTTTTATTGTCACATCACCACAGCACATGTGCCTTGATTAGCACATTAATCCTGATTAATCGCATCCAAAATAAAAGTTTTTCTTTACATAATATACAGTGCTCAGCGTAAATGAGTACACCCCCTTTGAAAAGTAACATTTTAAACAATATCTCAATGAACACAAAAACATTTTCCAAAATGTTGACAAGACTAAGTTTTATATAACATCTGTTTAACTTATAACATGAACGTAAGGTTAATAATATAACTTAGATTACAAATTTTTCAGTTTTACTCAAATTAGGGGTGATGCAAAAATGGTGTACACCCCACAACAAAAACTACTAAATCTAGTACTTTGTATGGGCCTCCATGATGTTTAATGACAGCACCAAGTCTTCTAGGCATGGAATGAACAGTTGGCGGGACATTTTGCCATATCTATCTTTTTCCATTCTTCAAGAATGACCTCTTTTAGAGATTGATGCTGGATGGAGAGTGATGCTCAACTTGTCTCTTCAGATTTCCCATAGGTGTTCGATTTGGGTTCAGATCAGGAGACATACTTGGCCACTGAATCACTTTCACCCTGTTCTTCTTCAGAAATCCAACAGTGGCCTTAGATGTGTGTTTAGGATCATTGTCATGTTGGAAAAGTGCACGACGACCAAGGGATGGAGTGATGGTAGCATCTTCTCTTTCAGTATAGAGCAGTACATTTGTGAATTCATGATGCCATCAATGAAATACAGCTCCCCGACACCAGCAGCACTCATGCAGCCCCACATAAGGACACTGCCACAACCATGTTTCACTGTAGGCACCATGCCTTTTTCTTTGTATTCCTCACCTTTGCGATGCCATACAGTTTTGAAGCCATCAGTTCCAAAAACATTTATCTTGGTCTCATCACTCCAGAGTATAGAGTCCCAGTAGTCTTCATCTTTGTCAGCATGGGCCCTGGCAAACTCTAGGCGGGCTTTTTTGTGCCTGGGCTTTAGGAGAGTTTTCTTTCGTGGACGGCACCCATGCATGCCATACCTCTGCAGTGTACGCCGTATTGTGTCACGGAAATAGTCACCCCAGTTTGGCTTTCTACTTCTTTGATCTGAGCCTGATCGAGACGGTATGCAGCACATCGTCCGCGGCGACAATCATCGTGTCAGGACCTCTTCCCACGTATCGACGAGGACACGAAAGGTTCAGTAGACTGTTTGCTTTAAATGAATGGTTGTTGTCATGGTGTAAAGAGCAGAAAATTCTCTTTGTTAATAATTGGAATATTTTCTGGGAGCGTTTCTTCAACCCTTCTCATCAGAAGACGCTCCTGACGAGGTGTTAACTTCCGTGGACGACCTGGACGTCTCTGTGAGATGGTTGCAGTTTCATCTTTTTTAAACGTTTGTACCACTTTTGCTACAGTATTCTGACTGATAAGTAAAGCTTTGCTGATCTTCTTGTAGCCTTCACCTTTCTTGTGTAAAGAAATTATTTTTTCTCAGGTCTTGTGACATTTCTCTTCCATGTGGTGCCATTGCTGACAGCATGCAATGGGAAGGGGTTTTATTTAAGTAACACCCTTTTATAGTCAACTGTCTGCTGAACACCTGTGTAATGAATAATTAGACTCACCTGTGGTTGAATTCTTGATAAATTAGACATTTGTAGTCTAAAATTTAGCTTTGCTCCAGAGACTTTCAGTGGGGTGTACTCATTTTGCATCACCCTATTTGAGGTAAAACTGAAAAATGTGTAATCTAAGTTATTATTATTAACCTTACTTTCATGTTATAAGTTAAACAGATGTTATATAAAACTTAATCTTGTCAACATTTTGGAAAATGTTTTTGTGTTCATTGAGATATTGTTTAAAATGTTACTTTTCAAAAGGGGTGTACTCATTTACGCTGAGCACTGTATTAACCCAGTTGATACTTAAATGTATTTTTGTATAAAATGTGATTTCACCTACTTGTGTTATAATATTCACTTCATTACATTTTATCACCATATATTGCATGAAATGCTTTTCCTTTTTTTATTTTAAGACTGAACATAACTTTTTCAGAACAGTTGCATCTAAGTTAAATGAGAAAAGATTGATTACCTGTTGAATACCTGCCAGTTCTTAAAACACAGTGTTGACTAATGCACCCAGACGCTGAATTTCTGCAATCTGAGGGCCAGTCACAATTAACAAAGCTTATCGCCAATAAAGCATGCTATTGCATTGTCCCGCAAAATCACATGTGCTGTCCTGCGACAGAGCGGTAATAACCAGGTGATCACCTTATTTAAAGTGTACTAATCTTATATAATGACGACTGTTCCAGAACTCATCTTTCTTCTGCTCCAGCGCTGCGTGTGGCGCTATACAGTTCACAGCCCGACAGTAAAACTCATAGAAGAAAATTGAAAACGAAGAAGTATAATTACGAAATGTTTGCGGAAATAGTGTCGTGTTTACATCTAAACCCAATTACCGTATCTGTTCATAGGTAAACCGTGTCACTGTTTAATACCAACTGAAAGAATGAGTACTTGTTGAGCAGTGCTTTCTGAATGGATGTTTGTGATCGAGTTTGTAGATAATAACGCGGAGAGTCATGGCGATAGCGCACGCCGCCACAGAGTACGTGTT
>CM049813.1:3062353-3087353 GCA_027422405.1 Ptychobarbus kaznakovi
TTTTTTTAACCTCAAGCTTTTATATTTTGAAACCATACAGGTTTGGAATGACATTATGTTGAGTAAATTATGACAATTTTTCAGTTAAGGCAAATATTCCAGCATATTTAAGTTTGTACAAGCATAAAACCGTGACATATCTGTGTTATCTAATTAGAGCAGCCAGACTAAAACTGTATTTCCAGAACTGTAATTTGATTATAATTTCAAAAATGGACCTTGAAATAGATTTTTAATATTTCCCCCTCATATTCCAATCATAAACGTGTCCCTGGAGCACAAAAGCAGTCTTAAGTCGCTGAGGTATATTTGTAGCAATAGCCAACAATACATTGTATGGGTCAAAATTATTGATGTTTCCTTTATGGTAAAAATCATTAAGATATTAAGATCATGTTCCATGAAGATACTTAGTAAATTTCCTACCGTAAATATATCTAAACTTAATTTTTGATTAGTAATATGCATTGCTCAGAACTACTTTAAATGTGTTTTTTTTTCTCAATAGTTAGATTTTTTTGCACCTTCAGATTCCAGATTTTCATCTCCGCCAAATATTGTCCGATCATAACAAACCATACATCAATGCAATATGTATTTATTCAGCTTTCAGATGATCATAAGAAATGATCATATGATCATTAGAAAAAATGACCTGTAAAAGGTTTTGTGGTCCAGGGTCATATATGCACACAAATCTGATTTGAACCGAGGCTTATGCATCTCGGCTGACCGTAATCTCCAAAAACACATCTAATACAAACCGGAAATAGAGCCCAAGAGTCTTAAGAGATACTTTTTAAGCATGACTACAAAGCAGATCTCCGTCCCTTTTTATCAGTTTAAACAGACAACAAGGGTAAACTAAATAAATTGATTATGTGCTTCAGAAACCATTATCACATCATTTAATCTGCTTATGGCCATCAGACGTTTTACACATTCATTACATTTACATTTATGCATTTAGCAGACGCTTTTATCCAAAGCGACTTACAGTGCATTCAGGCTATAAATTTTTTTTAACTGTGATTATTCTCCTGCACCCCTTTCTTTCCTCCATAAACATGATTGGCTTGCATGCCTCTTTTTGTTGAGTCCAGTCATATTAACGTTCATGAGCGTCATGTCACAGTTGATTCCCTAAGGATCATCCCAAATCATTCAGTGCCACTTTTGAGTATCATTCACATTAAAACATTGACTCAGAACACCACTACAGGCTATTTAAGTTTAAACACAAGTCTTTTTTTAAAGGAACACTCCACTTTTTTGGAAATAGGCTCATTTTATGACTCCCCAAGAGTTAAACAGGTGAGTTTTACCGTTTCTGAATCCATTCAGGCGATCTCCAGGTCTGGCGGGAGCACTTTTAGCGTAGCTTAGCATAGATCATTGAATCTGATTAGACCGTTAGCACCTGTACCATGTGTGCAGCAGGCGCAATGATATTACACAGTGCCTGAAAGTAGTCCCCAGCTAGGTAACTAGTTATGATATAGCTATAGGGACTACTTTCAGGTGCTGCGTAATATCATTGCGGTACGGCAGCAAAGCTCCTTGATTATTACGCCGGAGCGAGAGTATAGTTCCTAATCAAATCGGCCTAGAAAATCATTTTCCGTCGGTCTTAGTGCATGATGTAACTACAGAAGAGTCAAGTTTTAAATAGGAAAAATTTTGAAACTCTTTGGTCAGTTTTGAGCGAGATGCTAATGGTCTAATCAGATTCAATGATCTATGCTAAGCTACGCTAAAAATGCTACCGCCAGACCCGGAGATCGGCTGAATGGATTCAAAAACGGTAAAACTCACCTGTTACTTTACTAGTTACTTGAAAAAGTAATCTGATTACTTGTAATGCGCTACCCCCAACACTGGTGCTGACTCTGTGTTTGTGTGTGAACTGTAGGATGTCACGCTTATGGACCGGCGGTCATGCCACACCTGTGCTTTGTGCTGGAGTTTCCTCTGAATCAGAGCATATGGTGGCGACCGGAGCAGAAGCAGGTGAACTGACCCTGTGGAGTCACGACGGATCGCCCGTCTCGAAACTGCACCTGAGCGCTGATGATGATGTCACGTGCGTCGCATTCTCACCGTCGACCCCCTGCGTGCTGTACGCCTCTCATGGACGGACGGTTAGTGTACTAGACCCCAGGAACCTGAAGACGGCTGTGGCGGAGCTGACAGACGTGGGCGAGGAGGAGATAAACTGGCTGTCTGTGAACGAGAGCGGTGCTCTGCTCGCCGCGGCGGATGATTCCGGAGCCGTGAGAGTCGTTGATCTACAGCTGGAGAAAGTCATCCGGACGCTGCGGAAACACGACAACATCTGCTCGTCTGTGACCTTCCGACCTCACCGGCCTCAGAGTTTAGTGTCTGCAGGACTCGACATGCAGGTAAGATACAAAGACGGTGATTGATAACAGCAGTTTAACCTTCATGTAGGGGTGTAACGATTCATCGATATGGATTGATATATCGATACATGACGATACGATGCTTCGATGCCACGCATAAAATATCGATATCTGTAGTATAAAAAGGCACCTTTATTTGGGTACTGTCCACATTTTCACATAATGTCCGTCTATGCATTACCACCAACGTGTGCATTCTCGTTCAATCTCACGTGTCAGGACTCGATATAAGGACAGCCCGAAGACACGAGGCGAGCATAAAAGATGCTCGGGATTGTTGGAGTAACAGTCGAGCGCTATGTGAAAAGTTTCCCACGTACACACACACACATCTGAAGCACACGCACACACACACACATCTGAAGCGCGCGCGCACACACACACATCTGAAGCACGCGCACACACACATCTGAAGCGCGCGCACACACACACATCTGAAGCGCGCGCACACACACATCTGAAGCACGCACACACACACACACACACATCTGAAGCGCGCGCACACACACACATCTGAAGCGCGCGCACACACACATCTGAAGCGCGCGCAGCACACACACATCTGAAGCGCGCGCACACACACACATCTGAAGTGCGCGCACACACACACATCTGAAGCGCACGCACACAGACAGCCCTGTCTACACCGCGCAAATACTGAGCTCTCCTCCACTTTTGTGTGCATGGATGAAAAATACAGACAAAACTACATCAAAATGCATGTTTTGGCTAATATCCTTGTAAACAGTAACAGTTAAGAAAAGCATATGTCTTAATGTAAACAGTGGAGAAAGAAAACACATGTGTATCAGTAAATTAAATCTGTACTTTCGTTCTTAAAGTGAAAGAAAACTAATAATAAATATAATGCTGTCAAAGAAAAATACAAGTGCTCACTGCTCCTGACTAAATAACTTTAAATATTAATTTATAGGCTATTTAATTTATACAGTGAAGACTATGCAGTTATTTTAACATTTGATTATTATATTTCTTTAGCGTACCTGAAAATGTATTTTAGACTGAGCTGAAAAACCTGAAAAGCACTGTTTATTGAACTTGTGTCTTTCTTCTATTGTATTTATTTTCTGCTATTGCTTGTAATTTGGTTATCTGTAGAAAAGATGTTTAGCACTGAGCCCATAGCAGCATTTTTAGATTTTATGTTCATTTATATATATTTTTGGATACATTTATGAGTTAATATAAATGTAGATGGTTGTTTAAAATAGGTATATAATATCGATATATCGATCGATATACTCCTGTATCGAATCGTAATCGTATCGTAGAATTTTTTGAGGTATTGGCAAATATCGTATCGCTGGGTATGAGAATCGATATCGTATTGTGACCTCCTTCATGTGGGGCTTTGCACAGACTAATGCACAGCAGCTACTTTTTGTATTTTGAACATAAGTCTGTGTTACAGTTTCTGTGAAGTGGCTTGAGAAGTGCAGTTATCTTTGATGTGTTAAAGTGCTCCTGTTGTGGATTTTTGGAAATGATCTTTCATGCCGTGTATAACACAGCTCTAACTGTGCGTTCACACCGGACGCGGCGAGAGCGTCAAAGTGGCCGGAAGTCATTCATTTTCAATGAGAGCAGGCGGCGAGCTCCGGCGAGAGCGGCGTGGCGCGGCGCGTTTTGGACGATGAGAGCGTCGATGAGAGTTGAAATCAGGTCAACTTTATGGTAATGAGCTATGACGCGGTTCGGCGGCAACCAATCAGAACGTAGAAGTCCTCCGCTTGAGAGGATTCCAGAGAACGCAGCCCGTAAACTTTGGTTCCGACCGCATTAGTTCCCAAGCAAAATGGAGGAGAAGTTAATAATTGCTGTGGCGGGTTTCCCGGTCATATATGACGTGTCCCTGTTTGCGTACAGGGACACAAATAAAAAAAATGATGCGTGGACTAAGGTGTCTGACATTGTTGCTGATGTGCATTACCGTTATATATATTTTCTGAAAATAAGCGGGAATTGCATGCTAACTTTAGCGCCAGAGCATGCAAAACAGTGTTGCTGCTGCAAAATATTTTAACATATTGACACATATTGGGTTAAACAAAAAATAGGTGTTGTAGAGAGCTGCGGCGAGTTGTATGTCACATATTTTAAAATGAAAGCGGTCACTTCTGCCTTTTTTTTTTGTCTACAAGGAAAAACAAAAGTGTACTACACCTAATCTCCCCTGTTGTGGTGTCAACAAATTGCTTAGTTGGAGAAAATAATGATATGTCATTTGGCTTACATATATATAATTTCTAAAATAAAGTTCTTTACATCGATCAATTTCTCATTCACTTCACATTTAAAATATTTCATGAGGTTAACTTATACCCTACTTGTGGTCAGTCTGCACAAGATCAACAAGCTTGTTTGCTTTGCGGCTCCTTTAAATACAAGACAAGCATACGATCTACGTCACAGCGTCAGAGCTACTACAAATCTTTCTACAGCGTTGCTGGCAAGGCGGCCAGGGCCACTTTTGACGCTCTCGCCGCGTCCGGTGTGAACGCACAGTAAGTGAATGAAAACATCCTGCAAAGTTTTAAATCTGAAAGTGCGCCGTGTATAAAGTTTTTGGGCCTTATTCATGAAACATTCGTATATATAGGAGTACATTTTCACGTAAAACGGACCTTCCCGAAACTCTCCTCTGGATTCACAAACGCTTCGTACACATCAGATTGGATAGTTAAACATGTATGTTAATGCTTTCCAATCATTAGTAAATAGGGCGCTTGTGCACGCTCATTCACAATTAGCATAATCCCCGCCAATGAATTACAGCTGGTCTACTTTCTCAGGTTTAGCTCCAGTATATTGCATAAATGCAAAAAAAGACTAATAGGCCATATGCCTAACAATAAATATTCAATTACGCATGCATCAAAGCATTTTTAGCCAGCTGCTCTCTTGAAACCAGCCAGATGGTGGTGCTTGAGAACGCTTTGTTTGTTATGATTAGGAATATCCACTGCATATAAAAATGGAGTAACCAGCAATATTAACTTCTCTGTCGATCCGTTGTTGTACAATCGGATGATTGGCTGGGGTAGTATTTGTCCCGCCCCTCCTCCATTGATTGGACGGCTGAATAAAAAGTGACAGTGACAAGCGCTGCGTTTCACCCAAAGCTAACTCTCAGCTTATCCCAAGCCATTTCATGTTGACATCAGCATGAAACATTAGCATATTGCCGCCCACTTGTTGCACGCGTAGATCCGGAAAAACTTGACCCCTCCCTCAAACACTGATGCTGTGCTCTGCACTGTGAGGGTAAATCCCTTTTTTTTACTGCCAAAGGACCAGGCTGTGAAGAATCAATACCACAGCAGTATAGCCCTAACCATGTGTTGTGTCCCCGTCATTTCACTGAAGACTGCTAGTGTTTCCAAGACTTACACTCTGTGTTGATTTTTGCGTTGATCTGAATGAAAATGCAAATTCATTCTTTGCCACAAGGTGGCGCTTTTGGAGCGGTTTCCACGATAATGCTGTACACAAAGTAACACTGGGCTCACAAACACTGCTGCAGATTAGTGTCACTCAAAGGAGGGGTTTGTAAAAAAATAATCGTTGAGCGAATCGTTTGGGAGCCATTGAGCAAATAAGATAAAAATAAATGCATATTATATAAGTAGGGTTGCAAAGGGGTGGAACATTTCCGGTAAATTTTCCAACCCTAATTCTAAGACAATGGAAGTGTTTTTTGACCTTGCATGCATGTCAACGTGTTTGGCGACTCCCAAAATAAGATGGAAATTGTGCCCTCTGTTGAATGCTCAAAGCAGTGAAGAATAAAGCAACTTGTTTATGATTAACAGGTCATTTCATTTTTGATCATGTTGCAAAATGGAAAAGTGTAACATGTTTTCTGTCCAAATTTACCACAGTGTGGTTTGTCACTTTAGTATAGAGGACCAGTTCTCACTATTAATTGCTTATTAGTATTTATAAAGCACATTCTGTATGAGCATATCCAACCTAAACTTAACAACTAGGCTACCTTACTATTAATTACAGCAAATTAGAAGTGTATTGAGGCAAAAGTAGTAATTAATGGTTCGTTAATAGCGAGAATTGGATCTTAAAATAAAGTGTGACCATCATTTTTTTTCAAGGGGACTTTTTAATGGAGATTAAAAAGGAAAAGATTATTAAGAACCAAAATAGGATATTAAGATATCTTTAATACAACTTAAGCACACAAACTTTGCAGAAATAATATTTGTCATTCGGACAGGTCTGTTCTAAGCAATTGTTTTAATAGAGGGAAACGAGATACATTTCTAGTGTCAATATTATTTGTTCTTCAGACTGTCCTCTTTAAAATAAATAAAGTATGTAAAGTAACCGGGGGCCCCTAGGCTTGAGGGTGTGTTTGGGCCAATATGCCCTCAACTAGAACATCTTTATGGAGCAACACAAAATACCCCCAAATTTAAATATACTTTGAGGTTCATATATAGTGCAATTAATATGCAACATGTGACGTGAGACGTTAAACCGAGGTCCTGACTCTCTGTGGTCATTAAAAATCCCATGGCACTTCTCGTAAAGAGTAGGGGTGTATCCCCGGTGTCCTGGCCAAATTCCCCCCCACTGGCCCTTATCAATCATGGCCTCTTAATAATCTATACAATAGACAATAATATCTTACAATCTAATTTAAATCATAAGCTGCTTATTCTACATGTAGCATCTTTGTTTGGGTCATGATTAAAATGCAGTGGTTGCTTGTAAAACATCTGCTATAGGAACCAGCCTTGGAAAATCAAGATGGTGATGCTGAATGAAATCAATAGTTTGGTTTGTGTTTCCCATCTTGCAGGTATTGCTGTGGAGCTTGCCAAAGATGCGTCCGCTCTGGACCTACAGTCTCTCGCAGGAAGAAGATGCTCATCCGCAGAGAGCGGGGCAGATGTTCAACCCTCCTCTCGCACACTGCGTTGATGTCTCGTCCTGCGGTAACGTGTTTGCCTGTGCTGCTGAGGACGGCTACATCCACCTCCTGCGGGTGTCTGAGGACTCCAGGCTCAGGGAACGAGGGATGTTCAAGGCTCATAGTCAGGGAGCATCGCAGGCTCACTTCATCAGCTTCCTCTCCCATCCGTACTGGCTGGCCACCGGAGGAAACGATGGCCTCGTGGCTCTCTGGGACCTCAGTGAAGAAGCTCTGGTGGCCAATGAGATGAAGCGTAAGAGCCGCACAAGGAAACCTAAAGCCAGAGCGAAGGCGGTCTCTCAAGGTCAAGGAAGTGACCAAAACCAGACACAACAGATGAGTGAGGAAGCAGAAGCTGGCGGTGGAAAAACCCTGCCAAAACTGTCTTTCAACCACGGGGAGAAGGTGAACTGGGTTTGTCCAGCTGTGTTAAAGGGAAAGCCCAGTCTGCTGGTTACAGACCAAACTTCCAGTCCATCGGTGTATTCGCTGGATGAGCTATAATGTAATCTGTCTGTAAAAATGTCATTAAAATGGTGTTAACTTCATGCTAGATTATGCCTTTCTCAGTAGGGGTGTGCGATATATATATCGTCTGCGATTAATATAGTAATTGTTTTAACAATGTGCAATTTGACATTATCGAGTATTTTGCAAAAACCAAACAAAGCCGCTACGGAGTGCACGCAATTAAAAAAAAATCAAGATATGGGGGCAGAAAATGTATATATTTACATCATTTCATATAGTTAAAAATCACACGAAGAGTGCAGTTTTTTCTTCAAACATAAGCATGATTACTAATGCGAGATTGGTTTTATATAAAGATTGGTTTTAATATTAAGAGACTTACGTTTTGGACGCCATATCGCCTGTTTTGCTCTATTTCGCCGACAGAAAATTATTCCAAACAGCATAATGCATAATACAATGTGCATGCGATCCATCCTAAATTCTATGTGATAGTAATTTTCAATACTATAATTATTAACAGTGGCCACCTATTGGCAGCTTTAATTTCACATTTAAAGTCCATTTTCATTTTTTTAATAATTTCACATATCACTATTCAACGTTTTATGTTTAAAATGTCAAAACATTATGCATTTGTAAGTGATTAAAGCACTCCATGTCCCTCTGAGCTGCATTAAACAGTGTGTAAATACATCTAAACACATTCAGATGCAACTCCTGCAGATTCATTTTGATGACACTGGTCTCGTTTGTTTGGTAACAGCCTAAATGTGTATTATCTTAATTGACTGATTAAATGTAACAAATTTGACTCACTTTAAGAAAATAAATGACTTTATTAAGGGAAAAAATCTATTCACTTATGTGAACTGAGCACAGAGAATATGAAGAATATCAGATATCAGCACAATAACACACTCGTCTAATTATCGTTATCGGAAAAAATCCCCCCCCCCCCCAAAAAAAAAAAATTATTTTCATTATTGCACTTTTCATTTTTCTTTATCGCACATTATTGATATTTCATTATCGTATTTCTAAATATAATTTTTTTTTCCAGTATCACACACCCCTATTTCAATATAAAAGGCACAATTGACGTTATAGGTCACCTGACAACGATAACATGACAGATGCATTATATCCAGACGGTCTGGAAGTATGGATATACTGAAGAACAATGGTCAATTTTCATAAGCAAAAGAGAACATTTTGGTTTTATATTCTGAGGTGAATTTGTGTTATAATAATGCTTTATAATAAAGAAATATGAGCCTCGTTTATAAAAAAAAAGTGTGCATGTGCTAAAATCCAAGCCAAAGTTTATATTTATAAAAGCTGTCTTTGAAATGGAAAAGTGCTTAGCACCACAAAAGGGTTCTAAGCAGATGGACACTGTTCAAGGCGGAGCTCTGAAACCATTCAGCTGTGCACAAGTTCAAGATCCTCTGCGAAGATGTGTGCATATTAATTTCTCTGAATCACATGCACTTATGAGGAATGACTGTAGATCAAATGTAGGATGGTTTATATGTAACATTTGTGACCCTGGAGCACATTAAATATATATGAGTATATTTGTAGCAAAAGCCAACAATATGGGTCAAAATTATACATTTTTATTTTATGCCAAAAATCATTAGGATATTAAGTAAAGATCATGTTCCATGAATATATTTTGTAAAATGCCTACCATAAATATATCAAACTGTAATTTTTGATTAGTAATATGCATTGCTTAGAACTTAATTTAAACATCTTTAAAGATGATTTTCTCAATATTTAGATTTTTTTTTTGCACCCTCAGATTCCAGATTTCCAAATATTGTCCGATCATAAACCATACATCAATGTAAATATCATTTATTCAGCTTTCAGATCTCAATTTAGAAAAATTGCCCCTTATGACTGATTTTGTGATCAAGGGTCACAAATGTAGGGAGGTTTCTATGTAACATGTTATTAACAAGTCCTTATATAACTACATATTATTGTGTGTCATCTGTACTCGTATGTCCAGCCTCATCAGTAGGGTTACGCATACAGAAAATACTTCGGGAATAATTTGTAATGTCTACTTCCCTTAGTTATCGGAACCAAACATTGTATTTATCCATCTACTTTGAATAAAGTTGTCTCCTAGGAAGTTGCTTTACCTCATTTAAGGAAAATACTCAGGAACCTGGACTTGACCTAGAAGTCTAAAGTGCCATTTCAGCATCTCCCAGTATTGCTTTGAGTCTTATTACCTGCATTATATTGTATGCACTTATCAAATGACTTTAAATCAACCCCATGCCACACAGAGCTTAGCTTGTTCTGAACCAAGAATGCTCCTGTAGCACAGAGTTTAAAGTACAGCTTGAACTTTTTAACCAAAAACTTTGGAAAAACACCATGAAAACAAGCCTGCTTTAATATAATTCACTCGCCTCTAGCAAAACAAAATACAACACCGTTGAATAGAAGTAAAATGTTGACCTGGCTCCAGTTAACTCACAAAGAGCCTTGAAGAAGTAATAGAAAGTTTTCATTCATACAATAAACATTGATTCTGGTTGAACACTCAATGCTGTATATGTTAGGACATGCTGTAAATTCTTGAATTGGTGCAACAATACTAAAGATCACACATAAAAAAATGCTCTATCTCTGAATGAGCTTAATTGTAGTCGTCGAGATTGAATCCCTTCAGAGCTTGGCCAGGCACTTCTCTAGAGCGTCGATATCAGCGTCTCCATCTCCTTTGCTTCCGCGCGCGCTGCACTCAATGAACTCCACTCGATTGGCCAGCTGAGAAAACTCGAAGTCTTTGCCTTTCTTCCCCAGATACACCGAACCCCCGACAGCCCCGTCCTGAGAGGAGAGCGCTGCAGAACGGGTCAGTCTCAGAGTGTTCCTGGAGAAGAGATGCACCAATAATCAGTCTGTTACCAGTAACAGTGACGAACCATGTAAGAGTTAAACACATGACACCCAGTGCTCGGGAAGTTACTTTTAAAAGAAATGCACTGCGTTACTTAGTTACTTTTTATGTTAAGTAATGCATTACGTTATATGTTAAATCTGTGCAGGGCTTGTTTTTAATGTAAAAACGCTCTATTTTCGGCAAACTTAAAAGCCCTTTCACACCAAAAGTGAAATGAATGAGCATCAGGGAGAGTAAATTAACATCTGTACAGTTGAACGCAGGACATGAAAGTTCACACAAATATATATATTTTTTAAACTAAAGCAGAAATGTTTTTCATTTTGCTTATTATTATGGTTGAATTGGGTCATTTAAGACATTGGTTTTTAAAACGGGATTAAATGCATAAAGGATATTAGTGTTAATATTTAATTATTGCAGGTTTGCATCACATTCAAAGTTGCATTTAAGGGTTTTAGTCATTTTTAGGAATACTTTTTTTATGCATTAAATTCATTTTTAAATCAATACTCCTGATTTCTGTCAATCAAAAAAGTAAAAAATAGTAGTCTGATTACATAACTCGCGTTACTTGTAATGCGTTAAGGTCATTGCACACAGAGTCTGAATTTTCTCATGTTAAATAATAAATACGACCTCACGTTATGTCAATCATGTTTACACACCGCCGCCAAAACTTTCGTCCGGCATACAAAAATTCAGACCAGGTTCGATTTTCTGCACTTTCGCTTCCGTAGCATGCATTTTAATAAGAACGAGGAATATAAAAAAAATGCACGTGAAAATGTGCAATGACCTTCACCCCCAACACTGCTGACACCAACGCTACTAGATGCTTCACAGAGAAGAACCTTGCATATAAACCATCTGCACCAAAGTTCATCTCTCCAACACAAAACACCTCGATTCTAGTGCTGCCTTTATTTCATGACTTGGCTACGTCACGGTGGTACACATTTGTATAACGCACCCCCTCAAAGAACAATTGGGTAAGAGATTACGCTGTCGACGGCATAATTATTTGCATTGATTTATAGAACTAATGTCGTATTACAGTTTTAGTGACCAATCAAAGCAGACGGGGATTTCTGGAAGTACAGGATTTAAAGAGACAGTAGCTTTCAGACCGAGGCCGCAGCTATGTACAGTATTACTGTCTGTCACTCACGTAAATGCAAAGTATGCAAGTAAATGTACTTATATAGTACCTTTCACAGACAAGGAGTCACAAGGTGATTACAGTAAGAAATAAAACCCATTTAAGTACCAGCTGTACAAATACCACTAAATCGAATAACAGCCAAAGCATAGTTAATTAAAAGCATGTCAATTTTTTTTTGCGGGTGCATATAGAGCTTTATATGTAATAACCAAAATGCACTCTAAAAGCAATAGAAAGCCAATGAAGGGTCTCAAGCACTCGAGACCTCCTGCTGGTCCCATTCAAAAGCCTTGCCGCTGTATTCTGTACAACGGTCAATACAAGTGCACAGAACATTGGTCCAATTGTGAAGAGATAAAGGCATGAACGAGCATCTCCATCTCCGTTTTTGAAACCTGCATCTGCTAAAATGCATTCTAGCAGACCATCAAAATAATATTATGAACTTGTAAATGAGCATAATATGGGCACTTAATCATTTAAATCACTGAGACGGAAATGAGTGAATACTCACATCTCCTTCTCCAACTGCTGCTGAATTAATTTAGCTGATTTTGCCATAGTAATATCTATAATAAAAGAGAAATCAAACATGAAATCCCTCTATTCACATGCATGTGTTATTGAAATACATTTGAATGATTCATTGTGAATAAAGAACAACTGGTGTGCAGCATTCAGACTGACTTATTAAAGCAAGTTTGGTGAAATAAATACACACAATGTATTGCATTGGCTAATTCTTACTCACGATGCGGTCAATCACATATTAAAAGCACATGGATTGCATTTAATTGAGAATGTTAAATTCAGCAATAACCTTGTTTGTTGCAGGCTACCACGAGTGTCGGGCATTTCTTGCCACTGTGTTGTCTGTGAGGATGGAGTAGAGAAACTCGGCCACATCTCTGACGTCCTTCTGGAAGATGCTGCTGTCCACCACGAACACAACGGCTCTGCAACGAATCCATCAAAGACGTCTCAGACACTCAACCAAGAGCTGGACATGGTCTTTGTCTAGCAGCTACAAGTCCTGATAAATGATTGAATGTTTGTTTACATGGACTGGTGTGAATGGTGGGGGGACTTATTAGATTCACAGGAGAGCAAAAAGATATCGAACACGACGGGATCAAGCTGCGGTTTATGATGCATCTTCAGGAATACAGAATCCTCGAAAATACTGGGTAATATGGAGCACAAAACCAGTCATAAGGGTCAATTTTTGGAATAAATAATCATTTCCATTGATGTATGGTTTGTTATGATCGGACAATATTTGTAAATCTGGAATCTGAGGGTGCAAAAAAATCTAAATATTGAGAAAATCATCTTTAAAGTTGTTCAAATGACGTTCTTAGCAATGCATATTACTAATCAAACATTAAGTTATGATATTTACAGTAGGAAATTTACTAAATATCTTCATGGAACATGATCTTAATATTCTAATGATTTTTGGCATAAAAGAAAAATCAATAATTTTGATCCATACAATGTATTGTTGGCTATTGCTACAAATATATCTGTGCTGCTTATGACTGCTTTTGTGCTCCAGGGTCACATAAGATAACAACATGGCTTAAGATTATGTTACTATAATAACTACACTGTACCAATAAAGGTGCTTCACGAGGTCATGGAAGAACCGTTTTGTTTAAATGGTTCCATTAAGAATCTTTAACATCTAAAGAATCTTTCTGTGTCACTTAGAGTGAATCCCATTTCTCTGTCTTACCCCTTCCCCTTCGTCTTACCCCTAGTCCTTGTCTCTTGAAACCGAGTGGTAAGCGCTAGGGGTGAAAACATACCCCTATGAAATGAGACGGCACTTGGTTATGGTTACGTCATCATACATCGTCGCTAGCTGGCTGCTACGTCACCAGAGGAGACAAGTGTTGATCACAAACTCTCCGTCTAAAAGTGTGTGCTTGTCGATTGCGTGGGTTTTAGTGATGTGTTCTCTAGTCAGAGAAATGCGGGACTGTTGTGCAAATCAGCAATGTAACGTTAGCGTGGAAAAATAGCGATTTTTAAAAAACGTTTCAATTAAGAGCATGGTTGCAAATATATATGTACAGGACTGTGTAGAGCACAAAACAAGACTGTCGTATTTTAAATAAATTATTTAAGCAGAAAATACTCTCTCTCTGGATGATCTGGCCGCAGTGTGTTCCGGGTACCCCTTGGTTTCAAGTAAGCTCGCGAAAATGCTTGGTTTTAAGTGGTATCTACCCCTTCCCCTTACCCCTACCCCTTGATCAAAACCAGAATTAGCCCTTACTCTCACGTGAACGCGCAAAACTAAGGGAAAAGGGTAAGACAGAGAATTGGGATTCACCCTAAAGCTTCTTTGTGATGAAAGAAGGTTCTTCAGATTATTAGAATGATGGTTCTTTAAAGAACCTTTGACTGAATGGTTCTTCTGTGGCATCACTGTGAAGCACCTTTATTTTTAAGCATGCATGTACACGTGGAACAGGGCAGTAAAATAAAGTGCTACCTCTGATTTATTAATATATGCACCACAAATTACTGGAGATGGGATGCTTTTGATTACAACAGCACATTAATAAAAAAAAGATGTGCAGAAATAATTACTTTATAATCAACATTATAAAGAAAACAACAGGCTTAGTTTCCATTAAAAAAATAGAGGTACCGATATCGGTTTTGCCGATTAATCGGCACCCATAGTTGATTCCCGAACTTTTATAAAAATCCACTCCGATAGTTTTTTCCAATTACACCGCTGCCGGAGCGGCTGTGAATGGTCCGTTATCATTAGTTTCAACAGATTTGGACACGTTACTGCGTGCTGCACGGAAAAGTTTATTATATGTTTAAAACACAGACAGCGAAAAGGTATGATTTCCAGCATTTTGTCAATATAAAGTAATTCATTTGTTGACTAGATGCTGTTGGAGAAGAGTGTTTGCCGATGCTGTTTCAAATTCTTTGTTTTTATGTGCATGAGATAAAAAAGCAATATTAGGGATGCAGCGATGCATTAACCGCGTTTTAAAACTCATGGTTAATTAATCGTAAAAGCTCCGCTAAAACCGAGTGTTTCTGTTGCATGTTGCATATTTGTGTGCACCAGCTTAAAATGCTGTGCTTATCAGAGTCACGGAGGCTACTACACACACTAGTTAACTGTGACAGAGGAACCAAAAAGCTATCCTTTTTTTCCACCAGAGAATGTCTGAAGTCGATGTGTCTTTTGGGTGCGCCAAGAATGACCAGGGCGTCAGAGCAGTTAACGAGTATACATTAATGCAAGGCTAGCCAACCTGTTCTCGTTGTGAAATACACTATTTTAATGCACGACGTGAATGCAAGGACCACCTGACAAGTTCGTTATCTCTAGCATTCTGCCCCGCTTCAGACAGAGAGAGACTGACCGTTGCGTGTGTGAATTAGCCCACCTGCATATGCGCATCACCACAAACAATGAATATTTGAGTTTAGTTATTTAAACAGTAACCCCCTCTTTATAATGTAGCAATCCAGTATCTAAATGCTATTTTATTAATGAAAGTCGCTGGGCAGCGTAGACAACAAGTTTCTGTCCTCCTAAATGTTTGTGTGGGCAGCTCGATCTCGATCTCACAAACCAAAATTATAGACACGATTTTCTCATCATATGTAAAATCAGATGAATAAATATTATTAAAATGAATAAATGGATGACAGTTGATTACAATAATAGTTCAGTTTATTCCCCTCATTAGAACAGTGTCCTTTGTGGGATAAATTCATTTTTAGTAATATTAATAATAATTATTAATACTTAATTAACATTTAACATAAGAGGCAAGGAGACCCTAGCAACACTCCTTGATCCACAAGGCCCATGCCTTTGCGTCTGAAGAAACTTGAGAAACTAGCTAAAAGAGGAAGCTGAAAAGCTTGCCATGCTCAGAGAAGATGTCCATGCCCTCTACTAGAAGGACCTGAGCTGAGGGTTTGGATCCAGAGATAAAGAAGTCCATCAGCGCACTTTAGTGAACACTCTGCCAGGGTCCTTGGTGCCACAGCTGTGTCTCACTGGATGTACAGCTTTGAGACTGAGCTTGAATTTGTCAGAGCCTGTCCATGCCTCTGCAGTGGTGGCAGAAAAATTAAACAAGATTTAAAACACTTGCACAGCAAATAAATCCCTGTGCCTCCACCATCCACTGTGCCTAGTGAAGCCAGGAGGAGCCGACTCACTGGACACCATCCACCAGCTCATTAACTTCTTAACAGAACTGTAGAAATGGACATTTACACTTGAATCTCTTGCAGTTCTTTAACAGACTAGTTACGTTTCTCCTGTTTCACAAGTTAAAATTAGTTGTTATTTGGAGTGCCTTTTTTATTCATTTTGCTTTTTGTTTTAATTTGAATGCATTCTTTAATTTACCTCACTTAATATAATCATATTTATTTAATAGAGCACATTTTCATGATTCAGTTATGTCCTTATTTGTAATAAAGTTCAGTACTATTTACATGGAGTGTTATGTCTCCAGGTTACGGTTATCGGCACAAACCTAGCTATCTGTATCGGTAAAATTCAATATCGGTTGACCTCTAGTTTATTATAATTAAATCTTTACAAATCGCCGTTTGCATTACCTGTGTGTTGATGCCGTTTCAAATTCTTTGTTTTATGTGCATGAGATAAAAAGCACTGCATGCACTTCTGACTTGCATTATATCTGTGCATTAAGTATTTAGCACTTTGCTTTGTTTCTAGAGCGAGAGAGTGAAATTAAGGGCTCATGAATGCACTGTCCAACACTAGCGAACAACTAATGTGAGAATACTAATACTCTCATTGAGAATGAACAGGCACAGTCAGAATTCAATCATATTTATCTTCATAACTCACCGAGCCACGACCTTGTACTTCTCCACAATCTGAACTCTTAGACTTTCATGCCCAGGAACATCGATAAGAGTCCAGCTGCCGGCCTGCGAGATCAAAAACAATCTTCCATCAAACCTCCAGTGTGTCACTTTGCTCATTAAATCCTCATAACCTCAGCTGTAATGATATTAAATCACTTACGCGGTCACTTTTGCTCTTGTATGTGGCACTGTTCTCGGTGATGGACGTCTGAGTTCTGACAAACTTCCCGAGTAATAACTGGAAAAACACATTCCCAATCGAATGACCGTGTGGTGGAAGAGCAAGCAAGCGTGTGTTGCGTAACTTTAAATGAAATTGAGTTTCTCACTTGAGTGAACAGAAGAGTTTTGCCGGAGTCACAGAGTCCCAGCAGCAGCACAGCGGTCCTCGCTTTACCGGACCCCCAAAACTTCCCAAAGAACACTACGTTTCAGAAAAACAACACGTTAAGCATACAGCTTCTCTGTATCGTATCAACAGGTCACTATAAAACAGCGTTCGGTGTCAGAAAGGTCTCAGTTGTTTGCTATGCTAAATCATCTATTGTTTTATTGTCAAGTAACCCAAGTCAGGGACTACATTTGCATTGTTCCTCTTAGAAAATCGATTATAATTTAGGGCTGTCGCGATTCGTCGATTTTATAAAAATCGTCAACTTTTTTTTGATTGCTTGCGTCGACTAACCGGAAAAATACCGTAAGCGGTGCATTTCAAGGACGAGAATCCATTAAACACATTATTAGACTGTTTTCCACGGCTGCACGATATATTAAATCCATTTCAAAATCATAATTAAGCATAATTGTGAATTTAGAAATGCTATGAATTTAAATAATAATATGCGATGCGGTTCAAACTCTGCATGTTGCTGTGAGTTTGTGTTTATTATAACGTTCATCTGGAAACACAACGTGCGTCATATTCATCAGATTTGTAAGATTAATCATTTATACATCACGATTTCAAAATAAAAGCTCAAAGCCTCACTCTGAGTTAACACATATTCAATCTAATTACAGCGGCTACAGCATTTCTGTCATAAACAAATGACCAAATATTAAAGATTAAGTGGATATTTGAATTAAATGATGCTTGGTTAATATTAAACAAGGACTAGATATCGCAGTAATGTGTATTAAATATAATAATCAGGCCGCTGGCGCCCCCTGCAGGCCTTTGCTGTTATGTGTAATCTACATTAGCTCTATTGTTTATTATACATTATGTATTTTAACAGTTTTTCTTCAATAAATCCATATGATTTCTAGCTTTTGATACTTTATTTGAACATTATTATTGCATCATTGCTATTATATATGTATTTTAAGTCATTTAAAAAGCTGTTGTTCACTTACATCTATTGTTATTACCACAAAAAATATATATAATTATAGGGGCCTATGAAAATAATATTATAATTATAGGGGCCTATGAAATCCTTTTTATTTCCAAATTCAGTTTTTTCCATTGTTCTATACAAAAAGCCTGTCTTATTAATTGAGTTTTATCTTTACCAAGTTCTGTTTTCTATTATTTTCTGGATTCAATTTTAATGGTTCCATTACATTTTAATAATCAAAAACATCTCCAATTATTTGATTTTATATTGTAAAAAAGTTTAAACATTTATTTTATATATAATATATATATATTATTCTTTTTTTAAATACTGCACATTGTTATTTTTCACCTAAATAAATTCTGGTAAATAATATTTGTGGTAAATACTCCTTTAAAAGGTGTTGTTTGATGATAATTGTATTATTAGACTAGAACACGTGGATATGTTGTCATTCTTACACTATAACACTGAACTGATGTCAGTGATTCTTGCACTTTACTTTAAAAAAGGATTTAATTTGGTTTAATAACATAGTTTAATAATATATTCTTAAATAAAATATGACTAACCACAAAAACATATATAATTATAGGGGCCTATGAAATCCATTTTATTTCAAAATTCATTTTTTTCCATTTAAATTTGTCTATACTCTGTTTTAATGGTTTAATTAAATTGTATTAATCAAAAAACCTGTCTTATTAATTGAGTTTTACAGTTTTATCTGTACCAAATTCTGTTTTCTAATATTTTCTGGATTCCATTTTAATGGTTTCATTACATTTTAATAATCAAAAGCATCTCCAATTATTTGATTATATATTTTTTTTCAGAAATACTGCACATTTACATTTTTCACCTAAATAAACTCTGGTAAATACTCCTTTAAAAAGTGTTTTTGGATTATAATAGTATTATTCGAAATCTTACACTATAACACTGAACTGATGTCAGTGATTCTTGCACTTTACTTAAAAAAAATATTTTATTTGGTTTAATAACAAAGTTTAATAAAATATTCTTAAGTAAAATTGTTGATTTTTTTGCGGGAAATTAATTGTTCAGATTAATCGAAATAAGTTCGTCGTTAGTGGCAGCCCTATTATAATTTTGATTCATTACATACAGAGAGCGAACAAAGAGCTATTTTTATAATGGATATAATCGAGTATCACTTTAAGTTTAAAATGCGTGCGCTCAACAGACATAAGTGTGCTTTAAAGTCTTACAGTGTTTAATCAGGTGGCTAAAATCAGGTTAAATGGCCTTTAGTTTCTAAAATATGACCGCTTTTGACGTAACAATCCTGCTAGCATTATAAATGCATCTCAGAAACAGTAGGGTCTTTTAAGCAGTGCATTCCTCTTTTAAGGGAGATAATGTGTTTTAACAGAATGGGATCACAGAAGGGGAATACATATTATTGACATACAAATGTCATATTGAAATGTCAGAGTTCACGGTGTTATTATGGGATGCCACTCGATTACAGTAGAAAGTTTGACGCACTTGCTGTGGATGGTAGAATGTTTTTAATGACCAGTTTAATCAAATCAGTATGAACTGTACAGTGCTTTCTCGAGTACACTTGTGCACGTATGAATCTTTGTCAATGAGCTGAAGCTTTGGTCTGAACTGTATGTTGATGTAATCCCAGAGATGCTGAGAAACCATCTGTTAGTTAGAAGACTGCTTGTTCATAAACACAAGTGTGACTCGTTTATTGGGATTTGAACCTTTGTATTTGTTTTGTGAAACATCCAATGTGTTTAAGTCATGTGCACAGTCTACAATAATAATACTAGTTATGCTGACTAATGTATTGTATGTCTTTGATATGCCTCTTGTCTTGATTGAGTCCATGATGCTTTTTCTTACCGATGGTGAGAACCACGAGCAATAACGCCACACATATCCCGATGATGAAAACGGCTTCTTGACTCTGAATCTCCTTCAAGAAGCTCTCCATGAAGTGCTCCTCGGAGAAGTCCTCCAGATCTAGATGCACCTTCTCGTCCATGTTGGAAGCCAGCGGAAGTGAATGACACGTGGACTAACTTCAGTGACGGCGTACCTCATGAATATTAATTAGCATCCGCAGCCGTTACTGGCCAATCTGTCTGAAGGGTTGAGTTCATATTAATGAGCTAACCTTTACCATAGTAGCATTCGTTCAGCCGAACGTGGAAATAAAATAAGTATACATAAGATAAGTGTCAAATTAGCATAAAATGGGTCTGGCCCGTAATATATATTTTTAGAGAAATATACATATTGTGTTTCCTCATTCTGTATTTTCAATCCAATGGATTGTTAGTGCGTTGACGCCTATGTGTTACTTTTCTCATCGTTTACCAGGATGAACCAATCGTAGTTGTTTGTAATTACCGTTTGGGCAATCATTTGAATCATTTAATTGAGATTGCTAGGGCATATATTATTTTGCTCCCTGGATACCTATACTAATTGATACTAATACATACTAATTGATACTAATACATAAACTAATTTTAATAGCACATTTATTATGCATAAACGTTGTGATTTTAAGTGTCCGGTAGGAAACGGCATCAGTTTGCAGTGTTGCCAAGTCCACGGTATTCCCTCGAAATTGGGATACTTTAACACTGTTGGGTTATTTGTTTGTTTTTATTATTATTATTAATGCATCAGCTTTACAACCAAACAAGTTACACAATCACATTCCAGAATAAATCCAATATTATTCAGTAGGTTGAGCATAAACAAAAATAAAACAAAAAAAAATATTTAAACTAAACCAAACTAAACCTGAAAGAAAATGTAAAAGTTAAATAAGTACATAACATGCTACAAAATAAAAACAGTTGCCGCGGGTTGAAGCGACCTCAATAACGTGATATTTAGCCAATGATAAGTGATTGAAGGCGGGTTTTATTGTGAAGACCTGGCAACCCTGTTTGCCGTCGTGTCGTGTGAGGATTAAAGATGGCGGTTAGCGGCGCGGCGTCGGTGTGTCAGTACTGGAAGCGCTTTAATCTGCAGCAGCTGCAGGTCTGTGGAGCTCTATTACATCTTCTGTTTCATGTCTTCGTGTGTGTTTGGCTCCCGCATCGACTCAGTGATCATCGGTCATCGATTATCGATCAGCTGCCGTGATGTAAACATTGTCCAAAGTAGTCGCGGAACAGACGCGAACTTTCATTTAACGCCAAACACAAGTTCGTTAACAGTATCAGCAATAATTGATCCTGACTTCGCTGGGGTCATATCTAGATTAATCAATAGTTATGAGTTAGTCCGTCTAGACCAGTGGCTTCTCAGTGTAGTGTGTGATGATCACTTGTTTACAGTCACGAGACGCCAACATGTCAATCATCACAATATCTATAACGTTAATTGATCAGATTCGCATTTAAAGCGCACGTGTCACTTTTCATTGGGATTGTTGGTGCTTTTAGCATTAAAAAACTCAACTTTATTTATTGTTTAGCAAAGAGTATTAATGATTTTTAAACGTCCTGCAAAATATGAAAACAGATATGAATTTAGACTATGCATTGTTTGCAGTGTATATGTCAGTGTAATATGATCAGGTTATAGATCAGTTTTATAGATCACCGGACTGTAATTAAAGACTGTTATTTAGACATGTGAGAGCAGTTTTCTTATCTGATTCTGCCAGGGATTGTTTTTATTAATATTAATATTATTATACATTTTTTTAGGAAGAGGCAAGAGAGCCAGTGCCTCATTAAAATTGGATTACAGAATAAACCACAGTACAAAAAAATAAAAAATACAAATATTATGAAATATGACAGATTTGTATGCATCACTTATCAGCACAAAGATCCTTACAGTGTCTTAAATTATATAAAAGTATTCATTTTATCTTCATTTAAGAGGTGTTAGATTTAAGGACAAATGGTTTAATAAACAGAACGGTAATTGATTGCGTTGTTAAGGTAAACGTAGGAGACATTGTTGATGGTGTAAGCAATGCTTCTGTATTTAACCTGAAGCATGAGTCTGTAAATCTATCGGTTGTGCCTCGCTGTCGTTCAGAGAGAGCTGGACAGCACCGCCACACTACTGGCCAGCCGGCAGGACGACAGCGAGCGGTCCAGGAGAAACCTCGTCGACCAGAGCCGTGACTTTAAGAAGAGCACGCCAGAGGTGAGCGCGCTTTCATTCAGGTGTTTCACACACGCTCCTCCTTCACTATCATCACACCAGCAGGTGTCCAGAGTCTGAGCCTCAACGGATGTTCGGTTTGAATTCTGTGTGAATATTTAGACATTTAGACGAATGTCCCAAACATTTAATATCCTAAAGCAGGGGTTCCCAAACTCGTTCCTGGAGCCTCCCCAACACTGCACATTTGGCATGTCTCCTTTATCAATCACACCTGATTCAGCTCTCCAAGACCTGGGTGTCTCAGACAAAGAGGCTCCAGGAACGAGTTTGGGAACCCCTGTCCTAAAGAAATACAATTATGGATGGGCACAAGGACCTTAGGACTCCAGAAAATCAAAGTGACAGCAAAAAAATATTTCAAAAAATGTCCAAAAGAATATATGTGACCCTGGAGCACAAAACCAGTCATAAGGGTAAATTTTTCAAAATTGAGATTTATGCATCATCTGGAAGCTGAATAAATAATATTTCCATTGATGTATGGTTTGTTATGATCGGACAATATTAGAAAATCTGGAATATGAGGGTGCAAAAAAATCAGTGTTTCTGAGCAATGCATATTACTGATCAGAAATTACGTTTTGATATATTTACGGTAGGAAATTTACTAAATATCTTCATGGAACATGATCTTAATATCTAATGATTTTTGACATTAAAGAAAAATGTATAATTTTGACCCATACAATGTATTGTTGGCTATTACTACAAATATACCTGTGCTGCTAATGACTGCGTTTGTGCTCCAGGGTCACATATTTGTTGAAATATAGTTAAATACATATATTTTCTACCAATACATTTTTGGGCCATGTTTTTTTTTTTTTGCAAATATATTGTGAATATAGAAACATATTGTTTGAAAGCATTTATAAATATACACTGCCGGTCAAAAGTTTTGGATCAGTAAGATTTGTAATGTTTTTTTTTAAAGAAGTTTCTTCTGCTCATCGAGCCTGTGTCTATTTCCTCAAAAATACCAAAAACATATATTATTTTAGGAAATATTATTGCAATTTAAAATAAGTTTTCTATTTTAATATACTTTTTAAACTGTAATTTATTTCTGTGATGCACAGCTGTATTTTCAGCATCATTACTGCAGTCGTCAGTGTCACATGATCTTCAGAAATCATAATAATATGCTGATTTATGATCAATATTGGTAACCGTTGTGCTGCTTCATATGGTTTTTGTTTTGTGACCTGTGATATATATTTTTTTAGGATTCTCTGATTAATAAAAAGTTACAAATATCAGCATTTATTAAAAAAATAAATGTAGTGTTACAATATACAATGCTATTCAAAAATTTGGGGTCAGTACATTTTTTTTTTAAGAAATTAATACTTTTATTCAGGAGGGATGTGTTAAATTAATAAAAAGTCATAGTAAAGACTTAAATTGTTAGAAATGATTTATATTTTGAACAAATGCTGCTATTTTTAACATTTATTCATCAAAGAAAACGTGAAAATATGAAGCAGCACAACAGTTTCTAACATTGATCATAAATCAGCATATTATTATGATTTCTGAAGATCATGTGACACTGACGACTGCAGTAATTATGCTGAAAATACAGAAATAAATAACAGATATTAAAACATGAACCCAATATTAGAAATTGCAATAAGATTTCACAATATTACTGTATTTTTGATTGAATAAATACTTGATGAGCAGACGAGACAACATTAAAAATATTACTGATCCCAAACTTTTAAACAGCGGTGTATATTTTGACCTCTATATATTTCAGTCCAAGAAAAGGCCATTTCTTGCCCCAGAAATATATAGGTATATTTCAAATATATTTCAAATATATGTTTGTGCATATGTAAGTTCAAGTGTTATTACATTAATATTGTTTATGCATCTGATTAATCTAATTTAGGATGAATCTATGTTAATTAAGATGTTAGCAAAGTGCTTTAGTTTTCTGGTGTCTTCAGATCAAAGCAGCTCAAATGACATTATTGCTTAATTAAAACAATTATATGTATTTTAAAAAGCATTTAGCTGTTTTAATGTTTGGATTATGTCGATGGAAATCCACAATTTGTTCCACTCTGTGTGTGGACGACGCAGGCTAACATTAGTCTTCATAAACATTATGGGCAATATCATCGAGTTCAGCATGATATTAGGTCATGTGCACGCACAGCAAGGGAATATCATCATGCTGGGCTTTTGCAGAGCCGTGGAAGCGAGCTTGATGTCGGTGCTAGATGAGAATGCACTGATGCTATAGTGCTTTAAGCTGTTTGAGTGCTGGAGCATGTTTATTTCTGCATGCTAACTATCAGTGTTTGTGCTCTTTATAGGATCTGAGGAAGCTCGTGGCTCCGCTGCTGAAGAGTTTCCAGGCTGAGGTGAGTGACTCTGTTCATCAGTCGTGATGTTTGAGGGACAAGCGGGTGCTTGTGTTTGATACGCGTCTGTGATATTTCTCTCTTCTAGATTGATGCACTGAGTAAGAGGAGTAAAGAGTCCGAGACGGCATTTCTAAACGTCTATAAACGACTGATTGATGTGCCGGGTAAGTGTTCATATGAGCCGCATGATTAAACATCAGACAAAGCCTTAAATATTGAACTGTACGGTGCAATAATAATGCTAAGAGCTGTAATA
>CM049813.1:3092353-3097353 GCA_027422405.1 Ptychobarbus kaznakovi
TATTCATACTGATTTAATTTGCTTGGTAACCTAAACGTCTTTTTATAAATCACTGACTAAATGTAAGAATTTGACTCCAAACATAATGCATGCTTTTATAAAAATGGCTTTATGAAGGTAAAAATGCCCATAAAATTAGAAAATATTAATTTCTATCAGTGTGAACTGAGCACCGCACAGAATATGAAGAATATCTCAAACTTTATCTGTGCACAGTAAGATATCAGCACAACAACACACTCAGCTAAATATCATCTAATTATCGCTATCGATAAAATACCAGAAGATATTGATATATTTTTTGTCAATATCGCTCGCACACCCCTAGTGCAACGTTACTTATAGTCAGAATGTGTTAATCAGCATCTCCGACGCTGTGGAACGAGATCGGTCCGCTGGTTACTCAGGTATCTCGTCCCACAGCGCAAAGACTTGTTTGATGTGCATGGAGGAATTTATTCTGCAAATGCATTTCAATTAATCCATTATTCATATTTACCCTTTTCACACAAGTGAAAAACACCTCAAGCGAGCGGGATTTGTATTCGACATCCGGCGTTTCCTTCGCTCGTTCCTGATGCGATGCTTCAAAATGAGCAGAAAAACAGGCCGATGGAAACATGGCTACTGTGTGCCGTTGTTTTCTCTGTTGAGTGAAGCGTCTGTTGTTGTGTTCTAACAGGAAGCTCCAGGAGTCGCACGAGTCTTTGGCTGGTAAACTACAGGAAGCTGAACTCAAAGCCCAGACCCTGCAGACAGGTACCAGAGAAGCCGCTCTCAGTACCGTCTCTGCTCAAAGAGGCCCGACGGGTTTCACTTGCCAGAGCAGTTCATCTACAGTCAATTATTCATTCAAACGCTCTTTCTGCATGTACTAATATACAGGAGCTGTGCTAAAGAGTGTGTGCGCGCGTGTGTGTGTGCGTGTGTGTGTTTGTGTGTGTTTGTGCGTGTGTTTGTTTGTTTGTTTGTGTGTTTGTGCATGCGTGTGTTTGTTTGTTTGTGTGTTTGTGCATGCGTGTGTTTGTTTTTTGTTTTTGTGTGTTTGTGCATGCGTGTGTTTGTTTGTTTGTGTGTTTGTGTATGTTGTGTTTGTTTGTTTGTTGTTTGTGTGTGTGTGTGTGTGCGCGTGTGTATACTCGTGTGTGCGCGTGTGTGTACTCGTGTGTGTGGTGTGCGTTTGTGTTGTGTTTGTTTGTGTTTTTTGTGTGTGTTTGTTTGTTTGTGTGTGTTATGCGCGTGTGTATACTCGTGTGTGCGCGTGTGTGTACTCGTGTGTGCGCGTGTGTGTGTGTGTGTGTGTGTGTGTGTGTGCGTTTGTGTGTGAGCGTGTGTTTGTTTGTTTTTTGTTTTTGTTTGTTTTTTGTTTGTGTGTGTGCGCGTGTGTATACTCGTGTGTGCGCGTGTGTGTACTCGTGTGTGAACGCGTTTGTGTGTGAGCGTGTGTTTGTTTGTTTGTTTTTGTGTTTGTTTGTTTGTTTGTTTGTGTGTGTGTGTATACTCGTGTGTGAACGCGTGTGTGTACTCGTGTGTGAACGCGTCGTGTGTGTGTGAGCGTGTGTTTGTGTTTGTGCTTTTGTTTGTGCTTGTTTGTGTGTGAGCGTGTGTTTGTGAGTTTGTTTGTGCGTGTGTGAGCGTGCGTTTGTGTGTGTGTTTTGTGCATGTGCGTTTGTGTTTGTGCGTTTGTTTGTGCTTGTTTGTTTTGTGTGTGTGTGCATGTGTGTTTGAGTGTATGTGTGCTTGTGTGAGTGCGTGTTTGTGCGTGTGTTTATTTGTTTGTGCGTGTTTGTTTGTGTGTTTGTGCGTGCGTGTTTGTTTGTGTCTGTCTGTGTGTGTGTGTCTGTCTGTCTGTGTGTGTGTGTCTGTCTGTGTGTGTGTGTGCGTTTGTTTGTGCTTGTTTGTTTTTGTGTGTCTGTGCTAGAGGTCGACCGATATTGAATTTTACCGATACCGATAGCTAGGTTTGACCATACTTGCCGATAACCGATTAATTAACCGATAGTTTTTAAAATGGATACTGGATAAAAAATAAGGACATAACTGAATCATGAAAATGTGCTCTATTAAATAAATATGATTATATTAAGAAATATTGAGGTAAATTAAAGACATGCATTCAAATTAAAACAAAAAGTAACATCCAAAATGAATAAAAAAGGCACTCCAAATAACAACAAATTTTAACTTGTGAAACAGGAGAAACGTAACTAGTCCTGTTAAAGAAACGCAAGAGATTCAAGTGTAACATGGTCCATTTCTAGTTCTAGTTCTATTTTAATATTCAAAGTTAAGAAGCCTCAAATTATAATGGCGAAAGCAGAGCTGGTGTGCATGGTGTCCAGTGAGTCGGCTCCTCCTGGCTTCACTAGGCACAGTGGATGGTGGAGGCACAGGGATTTATTTGCTAGATGTGCAAGTGTTTTAAATCTTGTTTAATTTTTCTGCCACCACTGCAGAGGCATGTCACTTCTTTCAATGACAGGCTCTGACAAATAGCACTCAAGCTCAGTCTCAAAGCTGTACATCCAGTGAGACACAACTGTGGCACCACTTTCCTTTCTCAAGTGTTTCTTCAGACGCACAGGCATGGGCCTTGTATCTGGGATCAAGGAGTTTTGCTAGGACAATAATTTTTGTCTCCTTGCCTCTATGTAAATGTTAATTAAGTATTAATAATTATTATTAACATTACTAAAATGAATTTATCCCACAGAGGACACTGTTCTAATGAGGGGAATAAACTGAACTATTATTGTAATCAACTGTCATCCATTTATTCATTTTAATAATATTTATTCATCTGATTTTACATATGACCTGAGAAAATCGTGTCTATAATTTTGGTTTGTGAGATCGAGATCGAGCTGCCCACACAAACATTTAGGGGGACAGAAACTTGTTGTCTACGCTGCCCAGCGACTTTCATTAATAAAATAGCATTTAGATACTGGATTGCTACATTATAAAGAGGGGGTAAAATTACTGTTTAAATAACTAAACTCAAATATTCATTGTTTGTAGTGACGCGCATATGCAGGTGGGCTAATTCACACATGCAACGGTCACCTCTCTCTCTTTCCCTCTGTGTGTGTGTCTCTCTCTCTCTCACACAAACTCTCTCTCTCTCTGCACTATTTAATCTCTGTCTGAAGCGGGCAGAATGCTAGAGCTAACGAACTTCGTGTCAGGTGGTCCTTGCCTTCACGTCGTGCATTAAAATCATGTATTTCACAACCGAAATACATTTTCAATGACGTTCCGTGCAACAGAAACACTCGGTTTAGCGCAGCTTTTACGATTAATTAACTGTGACGTTTTAAAGCGCGGTTAATAGTAAAACTGGTTAATCGCTGCATACCTAATATTCACAGCCTTTAAATTTGCAACTTCGCTGGCTAACGAATGCGACCAGCTGGAGTTAATGACGTTAAACATTTGGGTTGGACTTGCGTGTATTTTTGCCACATTAATGTAACCACTTGAGATACTGCTAATGTTAGCGTTCTCTCAGCCTTGTCGGCAAACATACTCTTCTCCAATGCAGCATCTAGTCAACAAATGAATTACTTTATATTGACATAAATGTACTGGAGTGTACTGTATTCATACCTTTTCGCTGTCTGTGTTTTAAACATGCATCTGAAATGTCAGCAGCACTGCGCTCTCTCCAGGCAGCGTGTGATCTCCGTGCAGCACGCAGTATCACGTGTCAAAATAAATGCAGTGTTTTCAGTGATTTTCGCCTCTAGAGGCCGTTCTCGCCATAGATATGTTGGCTCTCGCGCTGTATAATGATAACGGACCATTCACAGCCGTTCCGGCAGCGGATGTAATCTGGAAAAACTATCGGAGTGGATTTTTGCCGATAACCGATAATTCCGGGAATCAACTATCGGTGCCGATTAATCGGCAAAACCGATACATCGGTCGACCTCTAGTCTGTGCATGTGTGTTTGTGCGTATGTGTGCTTGTGTGAGTGTGTGTTTGTTTGTTTGTGTGTTTGTGCATGTGTTTGTTTGTGTGTTTGTGCGTGTGTTTGTTGTTTGTGTTGTTTTTTGTTTTGTTTGTTTGTGCGTGTTTTTTTTTTTTTTGTGCATTGTTTTGTGCGTGTTTTTTTTTTTGTGCGTGCATGTGTTTGTTTGTGCGTATTTTTTTTTTTGTGTTTGTTTGTGTGTGTGTTTATTTGTTTGTTTGTGTGTCTGTGCGTGTGTTTTTTTGTTTGTGCGTGTGTTTGATTTTTTTGTGTTTGTTTGTTTTTTTTTGTGTGTTTGTTTGTTTGTTTGTTTGTGCTTGCGTGTGTGTGAGTGTGTGTGAGAGACACTAGAGGCTATATAATATATTTTAGATTATTATATAGATCATTATGTTGTTGTGTGTCTTTGCAGCACTTGAACGAACTCAGACGGAGTTTTTTGACCTGAAAACCAAATATGAAGAAGAGTCGACTGCAAAGTATGTGCGAGTAACTTCATGCATTCATATTCATTTATTAACCAGTTCATGATTAATCTCACCTATTATAAACTCTTTCATGTTTAGCTAGCTTCTGGTTATTTAAGTTGATCAGTAAGATTTACTCAATGCTTAATACTTTTATTTAGCAAGAACACATTAAAATCACAAAAATTATGGTAAAGACATTAAAATTAAGAAAAATCTGCTTTAAAGGTGCACTGTGTAATATTTAGGATAATCTATAGACAGAAATGCAATATAATATACATAACTACGTTTTCAGAGGAGTATAAAGACCTTACTTAATGAACTGTTATGTTTTTATTACCTTATAATGAGCGATTTATAACTACATATACCGCGGGTCCCCTCACATGGAAGTCGCCATCATGTTTCTACAGTAGCCCTAAACGGACAAACTGCTCTACAGAGCGTGTATCGTCACTATGTTGTTCTCGCGAAAAATCTTAGCCCTGTATCGGCCACCGTAGCTTCTCTAAAGGGAGGGGTGAGCGGAGGACTGAGCCGTTGGTTGCAATTCGCA
>CM049813.1:3107353-3189853 GCA_027422405.1 Ptychobarbus kaznakovi
CATTACCGCCCAAGAGCATCTCATGGGCCTTGAGTGTGCAAAGCACAGAAATAGTGTTTTTTTTACTGCTAACATGAGATTTAGTGGCTCTGACTGATTTGTTAAAGAGATTGAGAATGATGGGAACTGCATTATTTTGACAGACTCGGATGTACATCTTGTGTAACCCATCTAAACTGATCTGTGCTGGGCAGAACTGGTTGCACAAGTGGTTTCCAGTGGTCAAGCTGGGCATTTGCATCGTCTAACAGTCATTGAAACAATGCATAGTGATAAAAATGAAAGGGTATTGATGTGCATCATACGGTTTGATCTTATACTTCAGTGGCCGTGTAACAGGCAGTGTGTGTGCGATTTGAGCTGCTCCGCTGTTGTACATTTGCCCTCATCAGTCGTTTCATTTGTCCAGCAACTGGAGGAGAAGCTGCAGACACAGACAGACTATGAGGAGGTGAAGAAAGAGCTCAGGTAAGAGATGTTCCTGCACTCATCACTGATGACAGCACTAGTCTTCTCATGCCTCTTAAAGCAATAGTTCACCCAGAAATGAAGATTTGGCCGTCCAAGATTGTTTCTTGAGTAGAGCAGTAAAGATGATTTTTAGCTGAAACCATGCTCCTTTGTGATTCATACAATGCAAGTCAACAGCGACCGGTGCTATGAGAGTCAAAAAAGCCTGTGAGACGATGCAAAATGAATCCATGCGACTCCTGATGTTATATTGAAGTCTTATGAAGCAATCAGAGTGTGTGAGAAACATGATTATTACCTGTAATCCATAGACTCGGGCAAACAGGGCTATCTGATTCTCTTCAGTATATAAAACCAAACCCTGTCTTTGCTCCGAGCTACTAAAACTTTGGAGTGCATGGGTTCATTTCTGAACATTGTTGTATTATTTAATCATGGCTGTTGTATTAACAGCATCCTGAAGTCGATGGAGTTTGGGCCGTGTGACGGCTCCACAGCTCAGGTAAGCATGTGTTTTTGTTCTGTTCGGTGTGATTTCTGGTGTTGATCTAATGTGATGTTCTCTCACAGGACTCATCTAAATCGTTAGAGGTGTTGATGCTGGAGAAGAACCGCAGTCTGCAGTCTGAGAGCGCATCTCTCCGCATTGCTAACACTGAGCTCAGCAGTGAGTCATCACATCAACATCTCAAAAACTGCTTGTTAAGTTCACATTTCAATAACATATTTCCAATCAGCCATCAAATCTGACATGAACTGGCATCGTTTATGGGTTTGGAACGACATGAGGTTGAGTAAATGATGACAGAGTTTCCATTTTGGGGTGAACTGTCCCTTTAAAAGCTAAGATGATGGTGTTATTAACTCTATTGATGATGTTTTTCTGCAGAGAGCAGAAGCTGCGTTGTTTCTTACCATCAAATAATATATATAAAAAAATTTATTATAGCTATTCAACACCAAAAACCTTCATTTATAATATTTAATAGTCCAGTAGATGTTTCACATTGTGGCTGTGTAGGTTAAATCCCAGGTTTATAATCCAGCTCTCGCTGTCATTTAATCAAACCCAGGCTCATTGGAGAAACGTGCATGTGACGACATGATAATATGTTGCTTCTCGTGTATTTAATGACAGTTTTTAAAGTGATATGTGACCCTGGAGCACAAAACCAGTGTCAATTTTGTGAAATTGAGATTTATGCATCATCTGAAAGCTGAATAAATAATCTTTGCATTGATGTATGGTTTATGATAGGACAATATTTGTCTGAGATACAACTATTAATCTGGAATCTGAGGGTGCAAAAAAAAAATCTAAATATTGAGAAAATGACCTTTTAAAGTAGTTCTGAGCAATGTATATTACTAATCAAAAATTAAGGTTTGATATATTTACGGTAGGAAATTACTAAATATCTTCATGGAGCATGATCTTAATATCCTAATGATTTTTGGCATTAAAGAAAAATTTATAATTTTTACCCATACAATGTATTGTTGGCTATTGCTACAAATATACCCCAGCGACTTAAGACTGCTTTTGTGCTCCAGGGACACATTTATCCAGTGAGTGGTGCTTAAAGCATGTTTCAGTTTAATCTGTAACTGATGTATGTGAATCTGGCAACATTTTATCATTGTGCGCATATCGTGGCTCTTTGAAATGTCCCATGAGTGGCGCTAAACAATTATTGCTCTAACGTGCTTGAAAAAAATATACCGCCTACCCTAAACCTAACCGCTGGGGTTAACCAAAGCAAATGTGACTTCTAGTGCAGTGCTGTACTGGGTACACACAGAGACACACACAGAGACACACACACACACAGAGACACACACACACGCATGCAAGTTTGCTACACCAGAAAAGCCATACATATGGAGCTAGTTATGTGATGCACAATCAGATGTATTATTTTTCAAATCATGCACTATGGTAAAAGTGTTTTGAGGAAAACACAAAAATAAGTCAAAATTATGATTACAGTACAGACTGTTAAGGAATAAAGGTTAAATAAAGCCATTCTAATAAACTGCCTTAATTTAGTGAAATAACTCTAAATGATGTTTCTGTCTTTGTCCCCCCCCCATACAGTAACAGTAACTGCCTTTTATTGTGACCAGCCTAAGGCACGCCTGTGCAATAATCATGCTGTCTAAATCTGTGTTAGTGAACGAGGTAATCCATATTTGTGAACAATATTTGAGAGAAATAGGCCTTTTGAGTCCATAGAACAAGTCTTAGATCTTTGAGTTCAGCTCATGAAAAATGGGGGCAGAAACAAAAGTGTTGCGTTTATAATTTTGGTCAGTGTATAACATTGATATCATTATTTTATTTTCATGCTATACAGATAATATGATCGATTATGATGTGAAGCTTCAATACAGATGCAATCACTTCATATGATAACAGGTTTAATTTAAGTTTTATATGTGAACATTGATCAATGCAGATACATAGAGCACATCTAATATGGTAAACTCAAATGATAGTCACGAGGTTTGATTTAATGTTGTCTAAAGGCTTTGCTGATGTGTGTGTGTGTCTCTCTCTGTGTCTCTGTGCGTGTCTCTGTCTGTGTGTCTCTGTCTGTGTGTGCGTGTGTGTCTCTGTGTGTCTGTGTCTGTGTGCATGTGTGTCTGTCTGTCTGTGTGTGAGTGTCTCTCTGTCTGTGTGTGAGTGTGTCTCTCTGTCTGTGTGTCTCTGTGTGTGCTGTGCGTGTGTGTGTGTGTGTGTGTGTGTCTCTGTCTGTGTGTGTGTGTGTGTCTGTGTGCGTGTGTCTGTGCTCTGTCTGTGTGTGCGTGTGTCTCTGTCTGTGTGTGTGTGTGTGTGTGTGTGTGTGTGTGTGTGTGTACGTGTGTGTCTGTGTGTGTGCGTGTGTGTGTGTGTGTGTGTCTGTGGTGTGTGTGTGTGTCTGTGTCTGTGTGTGTGTGTGTGTGTCTCTCTCTGTGTGTGTTGTGTGTGTCTCTGTTTGTGTGTGTGTGTGTGTGTCTGTGTCTGTGTGTGTGTGTGTCTCTGTGTGGTGTGTGTGTCTCTGTGTGTGTGTGTGTCTGTGTGTGTCTGTGTGTGTGTGTGTGTGTCTGTGTGTGTGTCTCTGTTTGTTGTGTGTGTGTGTGTGTGTGTGTGTGTGTGTGTGTGTGTGTGTGTTTGTGTGTGTGTGTGTGTGTGTGTGTGTGTGTGTGTGTGTGTGTGTGTGTGTGTGTCTGTGTGTGTGTGTGTCTCTGTCTGTGTGTGCGTGTCTCTCTGTGTGTGTGTGTGTGTGTGTGTGTGTGTGTGTGTTTAGGCCGTTATGCGTCTCTACAGCTGGAGTTCTCCGCAGCAGTGAAGACTAGCGCTGAACAGAAAGAGCTCATCCTCAAACTGGAGCAGGATCTCAGCACCATCCAGACGATGTCACGGCCCGACGCTGAGGTCAGACGCGAGCTTCAGAGCCTATTATCATCACAATAATAATTTAACAGCTCCTTTATTTACAAGCAGATGATGTCATCACTCCATCTGCTATTTCTGTTCGATCGACAGCTACGTGTTCATGTTTTTGATTAAGGTTCGGGAAAAAACATTAGCATAGTCTCAGGAATTTAATGTTGCTTTAATTATTTTTAACATGCTAATCTGTCCATATTAATTGCAGAAATTAACATTATCCAGCCCTAAAAATACTGACAAAGATTTTCTGACAAAATACTGAGAAAATCTCAGACGAATGAGGGCTGAAAATAATAAAAAAAATTATTGTGCAAAAAACTTGATTAAGACAATTTAAATGATAAACATTAATAAAAAAATTACAGTAGTTTTATTCAGCAAGGATTAAAAAAATTGATGCAACAGTAAATTAATTTATAATGTTTCAAAAGATTTCTATTTCAAAATCCTAAGTTCTTTTAAAATTTCATTAGAAATATTCAGCGGCATGGCTGTTTTCAACATAGATAATAATCATAAATGTTTCTTGAGCAGATATTATTATGATTTCTGAAGATCATAGGACACTGGAGACTGGAGCAATGATGCTGAAAATACAGCTTTGATCACATAAATACATTTTACAAAAGACTCACATAGACATTTTAAACTGCAATAATATTTCACAATTTTACTTTTTTCTGTATTTGAGCAAATAAAAGCAGCATAAGAAACTTTTGTAAAATCACTGAAAAATCGCTGACTTCCTGTTGAAGTCTTCACCAGCGACGTGTGTGTCTCTCTCTGTGTCTCTCTCTCTGTGTGTGCGTGCGTGCGTGCGTGCAAAATCGCTCTCTCTCTGTGTCTTCTCTGTGTGTGTGTCTCTAATGTCTCTCACCAGCGTCTCTCTGTGTGTGTGTGTGTGTCTGTGTCTCTCTCTCTGTGTGTGTGTCGTGTGCGTGCGTGCATGTCTCTCTCTCTGTGTCTCTCTCTGTGTGTGTGTCTCTATATGTCTCTCTCTGTGTCTCTCTGTGTGTGTGTGTGTGTCTGTGTGTCGTGTGTGTCTGTGTCGTGTATGTCTGTGTGCTGTGTGTGTGTGTGTGAGTGTATGTCTGTGTGTGTGTGTGTGTGTGTGTGTGTGTGTGTGTGTGTGTGTGTGTGTGTGTGTGTGTGTGTGTGTGTGTGTGTGTGTGTGTGTGTGTGTGTGTGTGTGTGTGTGTCTCTATATGTCTCTCTCTGTGTCTCTCTCTGTGTGTGTGTGTGTGTGTGTGTGTGTCTGTCTGTGTGTGTGTGTGTGTCTGTCTGTCTGTCTGTCTCTGTGTGTCTGTCTGTCTGTCTGTGTGTGTGCACGTGAGTGTGCGTGTATGTCTCTGTGTGTGTGTGTGTGTGTGTGTGTGTGTGTGTGTGTGTGTGTGTGTGTGTGTGTGTGTGTGTGTGTGTGTGTGTGTGTGTGTGTGTTGTGTGTGTGTGTGTGTGTGTGTGTGTGTGTGTGTGTGTGTGTGTGTGTGTGTGTGTGTGTCTCTTTTTCTTCTGAAGAATGGAGTCGAACACTGAAAAGGCAGTTAGTAACTTGATCTGAGTGTGAAGAATGGTAGCAGGAGTAAAACAACTGAATGTGAATCTGTTCCAAATGAGAGTCATGGAGGATTACAGTATTTTTCAGGAGATATATAAACTGACTGCTAAACTCATCCAAAGCACAGCCTTCCACACAAGCACAGAAGGCATCTTGATTGATTGTTGTTTGTCATCTAGGGTGCAGACAGCAGTGTGGTGATCGTCCCTGAGCCCATTAAAGAGGCCACCGCTCTGTTCTCAGGTAAACTAAAGCACGTGTTCATATCAGCGGCTCATGAGAGCAGGATGACCATATAATGCTCATGGACACATAATACAGACTGTCATCAGTGACGCTAGACGTGAGATGTTCATACAGCTGTTTTTCTCTGTGTGTTGAGGTGTGGGCGGCTCTCCTCAGACGGATCTTCCTCAGGGTCAGATGGACTCTCTGCTGTCCATCATCTCCAGTCAGAGGGAGAGATATCGCCTGCGTAACCAGGAGCTGGAGGCCGTGAGTGCACGTCACTAATGATTCCTGTTACTCAGAGGAAGAGAGGCTGAATGTGTTGTTGATGTCCGTCAGGCGAACAGCTCCATACAGCAGACCTTACAGGCTCTTCAGAGCGAGCTGGACAGTCTGCGGGCCGACAACATCAAGCTCTACGAGAAGATCAAGTTTCTGCAGAGCTACCCAAACAGAGTAAGTCTGTGGATGAGGAATAAACCTCAGCACTAAGGTGAAGTGGTCTGCTAGGGGTGTGCGCTATGATTTATGATCAATCCAATTAAATCAGTATCAACAAAATCCATCTTTGCACTACAGACGTGGCACAGAAGCTGCATCTGAAGAGATGCATATTTATTGATTAATGCAGCTCAGAGGTGGCATGAATGCATTTACACTGCAATTGCGACAAAATGCAAACGATCTTGAGTTGTTGTTTTTTTAAGAAATTTGAAATATTAATAAATCAAGTATTTTTTTTATGAATGAGTCACTGAATCACAGACTTGATTCGTTCAGAAATTAAACCCTACTGTGTATGGAAGTATTTTCTTTGGTGAAATAAAGCCAAATCAGACAATATTGTGTCTAACATGTAATGCATTTAATACCTTATTGTTTATTGAACTATTTAAAATCAGTATCTAATTATCAGGGTGCTGATATTCGGGGAAAAACACACTTTTTGTGAGATTTTGCTTTGCTATACCATCTAGAAATACGTGATCCTGGAGCACAAAAGCAGTCATAAACAGCACAGGTATATTTGTAGCAATAAAAAACAATACATGTTATGGGTCAAAATTATTGATTTTTCTTGTATGCCAAAAATCATTAGGATATTAAGATCATGTTCCATGAAGATATTTTGTAAATTTCCTACTGTAAATATATCATAACATAATTTTTGATCAGTAATATGCATTGCTCAGAACAACTTTAAAGGTGATTTTCTCAATATTTAGATTTTTTTTGCACCCTCAGATTCCAGATTTACAAATATTGTCAAATCATAACAAACCATACATCAATGAAAATATTATGTATTCAGCTTTCAGATGATGCATACATCTTATGACTGGTTTGGGTTAAAACAACAATTATGTATTGTTGGAGATGGCACATCGCGCACCCCTTCTAGTGCCATAATTGCATGTTGCTGGCCTGAATGTGGACTTAGTATAATTAGATCTGGAACGTCAGCTCTGTTCGGGGCATGAATGAGATCGTAGGACTCATTACAGTAGATGTCGAGCACTAAAGCCTGCCGCGTGTGTTTTTAGGCTGGAGACAGTGATGATACAGTGATGCGTTACTCGTCTCAGTATGAGGAGAGACTCGATCCCTTCGCTTCCTTCAGCAAAAAGGTGAGAATCTGGACTTGTTCAAATGTGTGATGGTTTTGTGCATTCGTGTTTGTTTAGTTGTGATGTGTTTGTAATGTGGTTTTCTCTTCAGGAGCGTCACAGGAGATATCAGAGCCTCAGCCCGTGGGACAAGGCCACGCTCAGTCTGGTGTGTGACCTTTTTACTTTACTTTTACTTTTTAGTCATTTAGCAGACACTTTTATCCAAATAAGAAAAAGTAACTACAACTATAAGTTAAAACTCTATAAATACTATATATACACACACATTTAAGAAAATGGAGAAATTAAATAAAATGACAAATGCATACAACAACATTTCAAAACTAAACATTTAAATGAAAAATAAATAAAGCTAAAAACATTTCAAAATATTAAAACAACAAAAGGTATGAGTATAAAAATGATTCTAATATGACACTAAGCCAAACACCCATATATATATATATATATATATATATATATTATAATTTATATATATACAGTATTGTTCAAAATAATAGCAGTACAATGTGACTAACCAGAATAATCAAGGTTTTTAGTATATTTTTTATTGCTACGTGGCAAACAAGTTACCAGTAGGTGCAGTAGATTCTCAGAAAACAAACAAGACCCAGCATTCATGATATGCACGCTCTTAAGGCTGTGCAATTGGGCAATTAGTTGAAAGGGGTGTGTTCAAAAAAATAGCAGTGTCTGCCTTTGACTGTACAAACTCAAAACTATTTTGTACAAACGTTTTTGTTTCTAGGATTTAGCAATCCTGTGAATCACTAAACTAATATTTAGTTGTATGACCACAGTTTTTTAAAACTGCTTCACATCTGTGTGGCATGGAGTCAACCAACTTGTGGCACCTCTCAGCTGTTATTCCACTCCATGATTCTTTAACAACATTCCACAATTCATTCACATTTCTTGGTTTTGCTTCAGAAACAGCATTTTTGATATCACCCCACAAGTTCTCGATTGGATTAAGGTCCGGAGATTGGGCTGGCCACTCCATAACATTAATTTTGTTGGTTTGGAACCAAGACTTTGCTCGTTTACTAGTGTGTTTGGGGTCATTGTCTTGTTGAAACAACCATTTCAAGGGCATGTCCTCTTCAGCATAGGGCAACATGACCTCTTCAAGTATTTTAACATATGCAAACTGATCCATGATCCCTGGTATGCGATAAATAGGCCCAACACCATAGTAGGAGAAACATGCCCATATCATGATGCTTGCACCACCATGCTTCACTGTCTTCACTGTGTACTGTGGCTTGAATTCAGAGTTTGGGGGTCGTCTCACAAACTGCCTGTGGCCCTTGGACCCAAAAAGAACAATTTTACTCTCATCAGTCCACAAAATGTTCCTCCATTTCTCTTTAGGCCAGTTGATGTGTTCTTTGGCAAATTGTAACCTCTTCTGCACATGCCTTTTTTTTAACAGAGGGACTTTGCGGGGGATTCTTGAAAATAGATTAGCTTCACACAGACGTCTTCTAACTGTCACAGTACTTACAGGTAACTCCAGACTGTCTTTGATCATCCTGGAGGTGATCATTGGCTGAGCCTTTGCCATTCTGGTTATTCTTCGATCCATTTTGATGGTTGTCTTCCGTTTTCTTCCACGTTTCTCTGGTTTTGCTCTCCATTTTAAGGCATTGGAGATCATTTTAGCTGAACAGCCTATAAGTTTTTGCACCTCTTTATAGGTTTTCCCCTCTCCAATCAACTTTCTAATCAAAGTACGCTGTTCTTCTGAACAATGTCTTGAACGACCCATTTTCCTCAGGCTTTCAAATGCATGTTTAGCAAGTGCTGGCTTCATCCTTAAATAGGGGCCACCTGATTCACACCTGTTTCTTCACAAAATTGATGACCTCAGTGATTGAATGCCACACTGCTATTTTTTTGAACACACCCCTTTCAACTAATTCAACTAATTGCCCAATTGCACAGCCTTAAGAGGGTCCATATCATGAATGCTGGGTCTTGTTTGTTTTCTGAGAATCTACTGCACCTACTGGTAACTTGTTTGCCACGTAGCAATAAAAAATATACTAAAAACCTTGATTATTCTGGTTAGTCACATTGTACTGCTATTATTTTGAACAATACTGTATATATGCTAACAAACAACAACTTTCACATAGTAAGAATTGGTTATAAAAAAGTGACCTGTGTTTGTATTGATATCGCCAAGTGCCGTCAAATTATTAATAGCATCCAAAATACACGTTTATGTTTACATAATATATCTGTGTGCACTGTGTATATTTAAATGCACACACATACATGTGTATATATTTAAGAAAAATGTTGTTTATATATTTATATATAATATAAACACATGCATGTCAATATTTTCAAAATATATGAAGAGTTAATTTGCACTTATTTTTCCGATAACTGTTTAAAAAAAAAAATATATCTAATTAATCTCCATCAAACTGCAGTTGGGTTATTTTGATTAGGTACAAAATAAAAATACTAGATAACTAACACAACAAAAACATGATAGCATAATAAAAAATATGATTTTTGACAATTTTAAAAATCAAGTTATCTGTTTTTGCAAATAAACTTTTCATATACTGTATGTGTTAGTATTTGGGGTGAATCCCATTTCTCTGTCTTACCCCTTCCCCTTCGTCTTACCCCTAGCCCTTGTCCCTCAAAACCGAGTGGTAAGCGCTAGGGGTGAAAAAAAAGAGTGCAGCTAGTGCGAGCTAAAAAAAATCTGAGGTCGCGACTAAAAAAATCTGAGAAAAAAAAAACAAGTCTCCGCGACTCAGAAAGTCTCTCTGCTGTTCAAGAACAGACACGTTAGGCTCATATCGTGGTCTAAACCAATCAGAGATAGTGAAGGGCGGATTGGCCGTGGTCCAGATATTCCTGTACGTGTGTACGTTTGAAGTTGCGTGTGCTGCTGCAGTCAGACAGAGAGAGATTGAGGTGATCTGCTCTGTTCAGTGAGCGTCTATTCTCGATGTGAAGGGCAGACCCCCCTCTGATTGGCCGTGTCCAGATATTCCTGTACGTTGTGTACGTTTGAGATGCGTGTGCTGCTGCAGTCAGACAGACAGTGATAGAGGTGAGTACTAGAGATGCGTGCAGCTCTTTCTCTGAATCTGCTCTGTTCAGTGAGCGTCTGACAGTCCCTCCAGGATTCTGCGATCGCTGAATTTATCGCAAAATCAAGCAAACTCTGCTATTTTCCAAATTGCCCCAGATTTTCCACAGATTTTGCGCTTAGACGCGTCCTGTGACGTCATCGCAATGCGCATTCAGTCAAAGAAAGGTTGTTTCTCAGTTCCAAAAATGGAATAAACAGCTTTGCGTTCTCTTCATGCCCGATTTACAAGAGCTACATCGGACAAACGAACCGAAAGCGGAACAAATCCGCGCTACTCGTTTGGGCTATACTCGTGTATCTGCTCGGACCGGAGCCGCAGGCTGCTCTCGATCACACGACACCGTTATACACAGCGCTGGGAAATACAGTGAAGTAGTCGAATTCACCGCGGAATCAATAACATCTCAGTCAGATCTTGTGAGAAGCATTCAAATTATGTTAGAGCTACAGACATCAGAACAAACGCCACTGATGTGGAAACCAGGAGAAACATTGTTCAATAAACACATCACCACCATTCACCATGGATTTAACATAACTACAGGAACAACTTGTGGCAGAAATGGTCTAATGTCTTAAAGTGTTTTTAAATGCTTCACACAACTTTTCCCAGCACTTCAAAGCTTTAAGTATTACCGAATTTTAAAGTTATTTTTAATGTGATGACATTATTTGTTCATCCTTCATAGGTTGCCCCATTTATAAAACTAAAAGTTTCATAATGTAGGAAAGCAAACACTTATTTAAAAATAAAAAATACATTAAATTACCACTATTAGATGGCTGCAGAGAAGTACTTATAGGCTTATCAGCCATTTCCACTCCCTAATATATATATATATATTTGTATTTATTAAATTATATTTAGACATTATGAATGACATTGATAAAAGTTAATTTTGAACTGCATCTCAACTACCCAGACAGCACAAGTACATCTGTAAGATGTCTGCTAAATATCTGGGAAACATCTGCTGTGTAATCTGATAAACGTCTCAGAAGCAGTTTTACATGCATTTAATAAATCTCTATTTGACATCTGACTGGAAACATATTAGAGACGTATTGCAGATGAGCAAACACTCTTAAAAATACATCTTGAATATGTAAAGGCAGACATCAGATAGACATCTCCGAGATGTACATGTGTGATTGGGGGGGTGCTTTACTGTCAGGTGCTGGTTCTGTAGAACTTAAAGGCACTGGTGCTGGTGTCCTTAAATGCTAGTCTGGAGCCCTACAATGGGTCTCGAAGTCAGAAAAGTCATAACAATATTAGAAGAATGTTGTCTGTGGTATATTTTCACTGCAAAACAATAAGAAACGCACATTTTGAGAAAAGCCGCAGAAATATCAGTCATTTTAGGCCGCACAAATCTGAAAAAAGTCCCGCGAAATCCTCGAGAGACTGGTCTGAGAGGAGCAGCATGTTCAGTTAAAACAGATATTATTGCTTCTCTAAGTTTACATGCAAATATAGCCGAAATCACAGCACAGGAATTGTCTTGTCTTATATTGTGTATTATTTGATTTCATCAGACAACGGCTCAATAAAATTATAAATTATGATTTTTGTGCAGACTAGCTTCTTGGAAGGGAGAGCTTGGTTATGAATTCTTAAAGGGCTGTGTTTCAGTCACTATTTCATATTTATCCCGTTGACTGACAACAGAAACAGTCAAATATATATAAAGTAAAACAGTTGTATTGAGAATTTGGCTGCATTAAAATACAGTATGAGCACAGAGAGAGAATTGGACAGAACATAACAGGATTGGTTTTCTGTAAATCCTTTTTTTTTTTATAAAGTTTAGTGAAATTATTTGGTAGTCTGAGGTGGGATGGGGCACTGGATTTTTTATAGATTTAAGGGGGGGGTTTGAGAAGCACCGCACTAGAGCATCCCTTCATTCAGACACAGTGGCAGATCTGATAAGAATCAGTGTAGAGGGTCAAGACTGGAAGATTGTGATGCTAGAGAGAGTGTGGTCAGCTGGTTTAGCCAAGGCCAAAGATCAAGAAGGCCAAACTACAGGAGTTGGCCATCCGAGGGGCATGTGACTGCAATGGAGGATAGTCCATAAGACATTGAGCTATGAGATGTTCAGTTTTAAGCCCTTAAAACACTTAATTTAGATGTTCTTTTTATTTAATTTATCTTGAGATGTTTTTAAGTTTAAATATTAGCTCAGTGAAGCACTTTAAGCACCAACACTTTTTCAGTAAGTTACCTTTCTTGTAGAATTGTGCTTCAAATAAAGAACTTTGTTGACCAGATTGTTAGTTAATCGTTTACTAGTCAATATTGCCTATATGAAAATTTGGGTGCACCTAACTTTTGTGCTGGTGTACCTAAGAAAATAAGTTAGGCGCACCAGTGCACCCAGTGCAAAAAGTTAGTCTAGAGCCCTGCCTATGAAATGAGATGCCACTTGGTAGTGCTGGGCGGTATACCGGTTCATACCGAATACCGGTGTTTATTTTTCTTATGATATGAATTTTTAAAATACCGCAATACCGGTCTCATTTAAATAACGTTCGGAACGCGACACTGTTAGAGAGGGGTCTCTTTTCGCTATTGCATTTTGACGAGGATACAGCTTTATGTGTTACTAAGCGTGAAAGTTCCGAAACTGAAGCACTAGTAGAATGTGATGAGAGAGAAGTCATCCACAATATCCACATCGACCGCACCACATATCCACCGACCGCTGCCATCAGCTCCCGCGTCTCTCACACACAACAGTTCTCCGTCGAGACGACGGATTCCCGTCAATTGCAGGGTTCCCGCCTTCTTAAATTCACTTTTCATAATTTTAAGACCGTAAATACGCTTACACTTCTGAAATAGTGTTATAACTGTCTTGATTTTAGCTTGAATAGGTCTTAATGAAGGAAAGACGAGGTGTATTCAGTCTGCTGAGGGGGATGTGATCAAAGCCTGGAGTGGATTAAAGCACGTTCCTCTCTCCACTCTAAGCGTGCTGTAATCACTCCGCTCTGGATCCACTCCGGGTTTTACATTCCCGCTCACGGAAAAAACTGCTCCGTGTTCACTCCATTTAAACATTATCAGGGATTACTGAGGGGAAAGAAACATGTAGGAAACATGTAGCGAACTGTTGTTGTTCTGCGGAACACCAAAAATCATCCCCGCCTCGGCAAACAACATAGTAACGCTCGCATCATTCACAGTCGGGTTCTTAGCAGAGAACACAGAGCAGAACTTGAATTTCGGCGCGGGATTGCGGCTATTAATAATAATTATACTCATTCCCACAGGTTCCGACAGAATGCATCACATTTGCACGTGCTTTTGAGTCTTGAACTCACTCACGCGTCTTAATTTCTGCAAATCGCGATAAGGAGAGTACAGCTTTTAATAATTATAAGGGGAGTTTGCAAATGTGATATATTGATTTAATACAAAAAATCAATAAACAAGTACTGCATGATTTTGCTCTATATCATCAATGGAAATAGTTCAAAATAAAGTAACAGCTGAGCAAATTTATATGTAAAACATTAATGTCCACATGAATCTATGAATGTAATTGCACTCATGCCACCTCTGAGCCTCATTAAACGTCTGAAAATGTACCTACAAGCCACTTTTGTGTTATTCTGTGCCAAATTATACAAATTATTGTTTTATTAATACTAATTTCATGATTGGTTACTTATTTGTCGTATTGTACTTATTATATTGTTTTAAATATACATTTTAAAAAGCTTATAAACATACATTTTTTAATTTGAAGTGGATGAAAATTATGCCATTGCAAAGGTAAAAAATTAAATACCCCTGTAAGTCACTTTAAGGAGTCAAACGTCACCTCATATTCGGAAGGCTAATTTCTTTATCAGAATTTTTTTTAATTGATCAGAAGGTACTCCTAAATTTTTTTAATTAGCAGGACAAGCGCTCCTAATTACAAGAAGAAAAGCACCGCTCTTAAACTGTGTGTGTGACTGTAGCCGTATGGCTGTGGAATGGGGTTTGGCCGAGGAAAGATTTTCAGTCTAAATATTTAATTGCTTTAACCCCTGTATTTAGTGTGGACTTTTTCTACAATATTCACTCATCATGACACTAAAATATGGCATTCTAAGTCAATCTACTGCAGTTTTTCCTTAAAATGTGGTTAACACCCGGTCATGCATGAAAAAAAGAAATACCGTCATATACCGTGAAACCGATATAATTTAGAAAAATACCGTGATATAAATTTTTGGTCATACCGCCCAGCTCTACCACTTGGTTACTGTTACGTCATCATACATCGTCGCTAGCTGGCTGCTACGTCACCAGAGGCGACAAGTGTTGATCACTAACGTCTGCAAGTGTGTGTATATGTCGATTGCGTGGGTTTTAGTGATGTTTTTCTCTATTCAGAGAAACGCGGGACTGTTGTGCAAATCAGCAATGTAACGTTAGCGTGGAAAAATAGCGATGTTTAAAAACGTTTCAATTAAGAACATGGTTGCAAATATATATGTACAGGACTGTGTAGAGCACAAAACAAGACTGTCGTAATTTTAAATCAATTATTTAAGCCGAAAATACTCTCTGGATGATCTGGCCGCAGTGTGTTCTGGGTACCCCTTGGTTTCAACTAAGCTCGTGAAAATGCTTGGTTTTAAGGGCTATCTACCCCTTCCCCTTACCCCTACCCCTCGATCAAAACCAGAATTGGGACAGCCCTTACTCTCACGTGAACGCGCAAAACTAAGGGGAAGGGGTAAGACAGAGAATTGGGATTCACCCTAAATATATACACATGTAAACAAACTTTGGATGGGATTAATGATTTGACCGCACTGATCTGGTCTTATACAGTAGTGCACACACGTGTGAATCCGTGTTATCTCATGGTCCGGTGTGTTCAGTGTCCAGTCACGTCTCGACATACATGTCTTTCATTTGGACATACGCCACATTCATGATACATTTAAGGCCTCTTTGGGGTTTTCCTCCGAAAGAAAAACTATGGTTTACATTTTGAAAGCGTCAAAATAACAACAGCCATACATATTAGTATTGTAATTATTCTATTAAAAGTATTATTATTATACTATTTGCTACCTTATTTTACAATAGTATTATTTTAAGGAGTAGCATAGGTCTTAGATTGGCTTAATTTTTATATCTATATATATATAATTTAAATGAATAGTTCACCTAAAAATAAAAATTTACAAAAAAATTCAATTTATGTTCTCACCCGCTCAGGCCCGCCGGGGTGTAGATGGAGAAACTCAGCATTACATCACAATAATCCAGTGCATCAATTAATGTCTTGAGAAGACAAGCTGAAACTAATCCATCGTTAAGATGTTTATGACTGAAAGGCATCTGGTATGAATCAGGAGAGAAATCTGCACCGCTCTAAACTAATAAATTGCTGGATTTTGATGTGAGAGACAACATGAGATGGTCTTTTTCACCGGAGGAGGCGTCATTATGGATTATGGACACTATTTTAGTGTTAGATTTGTTTCAGTGTTTGTCTTCTCCTGATGTTAACTGATGGACTGGAGTGCTGTGATGTTTTTATCAGACTCTCATTGTGTCGGCACCCATTCACTGCAGAGACACTGATGCAATGCTAAATATATCCAAATCCCACGAAGAAACAAACTTGGATCTTGGATGGCCTGAGGGTGAATACCCTTTTTGGGGGGGGGGTTCCTTTAGTCAAGGGGTCTGCAACCTTCAACGTCAAAAGAGCCATTTTGGCCCCTTTCCTACCGAATAAAATTCACTTGGAGCCACAAAATAAAGTTTTATATTCAGTTATGTTACAGGGCAGAGGAGGAGCAATCATTTCAGAAGTGAGGGGGACAGAAACGTCAAATGTAAAATAATAATAATAAATATTATAGTATTTTTGCATGTATAATTGACAAAAATATTATCTCTTACTTTTACTTAGCTAAGAAATAAAATATACTGCTGGACAATAATAACAGCATATGGTTATGGTTGTACAATCAGTATATACACAACAAACACTTTTATTTTTATCACAGAATAAGGCAGAAAACCTATGTGACCCTGGAGCACAAAACCAGTCTTAAGTCGCTGGGGTATATTTGTAGCAATAGCCAAAAATACATTGTATGGGTCAAAATTATCCATTTATCTTTTATGACAAAAATCATTAGTATATTAAGTAAATATCATGTTCCATATAGATATTTTGTACCATAACTATATCAAAACTTGATTTTTGATTAGTAATATGCATTGCTAAGAACTTCATTTGAACAACTTTAAAGATGATTTCCTCAATATTTAGATTTTTTTGCACCCTCAGATTCCAGATTTACAAATATTGTCTGATCATAACAAACCATACATCAATGGAAATATTATTTATTCAGCTTTCAGATGATGCATAAATCTCAATTTCGAAAAATGTACCCGTATGACTGGTTTTGTGTTCCAGGGTCACATTGTATCATTCATATTTATTACCTGGAGAAGGTTGTATTAAAAGTCGGGGGGGACACCTCCCCTGCGTATTGTGCACCCACGCTACAGAGGGACGAAAGAGCCGCGGGTTGCCGACCCCTGCTTTAGTATAATAAAATATTTGCATAATAATGTTGAATGATTTGCTATGGCAGTGAGTGGGAAAATGACCATGTGTAAACTGAAGCTGCACGAAAGCATGTGAACTAAGACTTAAAATATTGTGCTAGATATCTGCAGTGTGTAACTTTGGTGATCACATGACTAAACATAGTGATTCCACATTTCAGTTAATGGGGAAAAAAATGCAGATGCTTGTACAGACATTCAGAGCTAAGCTGACACGACACATACTCACATATCATATCACCAAACCTGATCCGGTGTGCTTGGTCTTTGGTGACTGTGTTGTTTTGTCATGTCCCTCCTCTTTTGCTGATCTGTGCTGGCGAATCTGTTTCAGGGTCGTGTGATCCTCTCCAATAAGACGGCCAGAACTGTGGCGTTCTTCTACACGCTGATGCTGCACTGCCTCGTCTTCCTGGTGAGTCACATGATCCTCGGTTTACACCGTCCATGTTGTCCTGCTGTTTTAAGTGTGTGTGTGTGTGTGTGTGATCAGGTGCTGTATAAAACCGCCTGGAGTGAGAGTATCGGTCGGGACTGTGCTGCATTTTGTGCAAAGAAGTGAGTGTTTTTACCCTCTGCGAGTTTCCTGAATGACATTTGATCTGAGTTTCTGGTTTTGAACCTATGTGTGTTCACATTAATTGTGTTTAAAGGGATAGTTCACCCAAAAATGAAAATGTGATGTTTATCTGCGTACCCCCTGCAGAGCATCCAAGATGTAGATGACTATTTCTTCAGTAGAACACAAACGAAGATTTGCAGTCTGTCAGTCATATAATGGCAGTCAATGGGCTCCACGGCTTTGAGAGAGAAAACAACATACACAGACAAAACCAAATTAAACCCTGCGGCTCGTGACGATACATTGAGGTCTAAAGACACAAAACAATCGGTCTGTGCAAGAAACTGAACAGTGTTTATGTAGTTTTTTTACCTCTGATCCACCGCACGGTGCAACTGTCCTCAGCGCGTTCCATTACCCTTCAAATTGCGCAAATTAAAATTGTGAATTGAAAATATGCCTAATGGAAATGCGTCAATTTCGCAAAAACTCACGTATATCGCAAAACAGTTTATGCGCTCTCATTCGGTGGTTTTTCAGGCAATTCGAAAAAGCAATAATTCTCAAAACTGCAATGGAATTTTTTTTTTTTTCGCATTTACAGGTCACATGGCGTATGTAAAAAATCCTATTATCATAATTCAATGTACTATAACCTCCATGAAACACTTCATACGTGGTCACTCTCGAGTATAAGGGGCTTTTCCTGCCAGTAATGCTTAGATAATTTACACCGTACACGTCTGCGGCGGTGCAGTGTGTCTCTGATACGGACACTGAAGCTGTCTGTCTAGTCCATGCTGGTTTATTCCAGCCACGCCACGCATGTTTCTGAAGCGGCTCTCCTCACTGCTTCGGTAATGATACATGCTTACGCCTCCTTTGAATAAATATATCCATCAAATCTCACCAAAATCCGTTGCCATGACTTATCGCGAGAGGCAAAAGGTTACATTTTAGTCCCATAACCTTGGTTAATAGAAACGCCGTCATTTCAGGTGGCGGTAATGCACTTATAAGTCTGCAATCCGCCGTAAAGCAAGACGCGCCGGGTGTTGTGAATGCGCTCAGGACAGATGGAGGATCAGAGGTAAAAAACAATATAAACACTGTTCAGTTTCTCACACAAACTGATCGTTTCGTGTCTTTAGACCTCAATGTATCGTCACGAGCCGCAGGGTTTAATTTGGTTTTGTCTGTGTATGTTTTTTTTCTCTCAAAGCCGTGGAGCCCATTGACTGCCATTATATGACTGACAGACTGCAACAGTTTGAGTTAAACATCTTCATTTGTGTTCTACTGAAGTCATTGGATGCCCTGCAGGGGGTCAGCAGATAAACATCACATATTATGTTTTTGGCTGAACTATCCCATTGATGAATGTTTTCTGGTTCACACGTGCTTTCTTCCGCAGATACTCGGATCCACCTGCACCGTTTCCACGAGGATGGAGACACGTGGCAGTAGCGGCTTATATCCACCAGAGAGAGCCGTTCACATCAATCACATAATTATGACACGGAAATCATAGCTTGTCGTTTAATCATTGGTGCTAGGACCAGGTTAGTTTGGGAATATACCGGGGTAAATATTAAACTAACAGGAGGTTTGATGCTGTTCATTTACACGATGAGATGTCATGTGTTGAGCATTTTCTCTCTGTTACCATCTATCTGACTTAAAATCAATCATCTGTAGCATCTGTAACCCCTGCCCAGTGATCTGTTGCTCTTCATACATGATCATAACGCTTTATTTAACTTTGCGCCAGATCCAGTATCTGACACAATATTCATATCCCTTCGTTTTGTATATTAAATCATTGGGACTTTAGGTGTAGTCTCTTGAAATTAAATTTAAGCTTTCAGGGAATGTGTGTTTATTTTATTATCAGATTAATCTACTAATAAAATTAATACAAAAAAAAAGTTTTTTATGTTTTTGAAAGGAGACTCTTTTGCTCAAGGCTGCATTTATTTGATCAGAAATACAGAAAAACACTAATATTATTACGATTTGAAATAATATATGAATGTGTTAAACTGTAATTTATTTCTGTGATGCGAAGCTGAATTTTTAGCATCATTACTGCAGGCTTAAATGTCACGTGATCTTCAAAAAATGTTATATTATGCTGATTTGCTTATTATTAATGTTGGAAACAGTCATAATATTTCTGTGGAAACAATTTAAATTTTCAGGGTTCACAGATAATTAGTTCAAAAGAACAGCATATTGAAATAGAAATCTACTGTAACATTATAAATGTCTTACCTGACACATTTGATCAATATAATGCATCCTTAATGAATAAGTGTTTTCTTTAAAAACTAAACATACTGACTCCAAACCTTTGAGCGGTGCGGTGCATGAAGCAATAGTTGGAGATATCTGCTCAAATGCCTTTCGTTTTGTAATGCTGTCTGAAGTTAGCTCTTAATTTATTGTGTTGGATCTGAGCATGACTGAAATGATTCAGAAGCACTGCTTTAGTGAAGCTGCGGCTCCTCGTGACCCCTGCTCCTGCGTTTCCCAGCATGCTCTAGCTGCTTCATCACATTGGGCTGCCTGGTTTCCTGTGACATCATCTGTCGGAGGTCTCAGCCCATGTGACCAGTCCCGGCCAATCAGAGAGTGTCTGATCCTCACAGCAGATTATGTGTCAAGCTGCTTGTGACTTTAATCTGAGCTGCATTATTATTATTATTATTATTTTGTTGCTGTATGCTCCCTGAACCTGCAGCACGTTTGATGTGATATCTATGAGACTGAGAGAGTCAGTTATAACGATGACTGTATTCATGAAGCGTGGTATTTACCTGCAAATAACATGGTATTAATGAGGACACAAACTCCAGAATCATAACTTTGATCATACATGTCTTGATTAGACACACACTAGTTACTCTATCTAAAATGTAATAAGTAATATAACCATTTAAATTACTTTATTAAAGTAATGTAACATTACTGTTTGATTACTTTTCTAAATGTCTAATGTTTTCTACTGTTAATCGTTTAGAAACATGTAAAGCAGGCCGGGTTAATCTTACAGTCTGATTACTGGTCACTTTCGATATCCTTCATCACTTGAAATAAGATTTTAATAATTTAACTTAAAGCACAGCATCACAAAATCAGACTTGCTTTGAGATCATTCGGAGGTTAAATACAGATTTAATACCATAACAAGAAATGGTTTAGTAAATAGTTTATGATACTGAAATCAAATCTTTGCATAGTTATAAAGTATATACATAAACCCAAATAGGAAATAAAACAGTTATTGAATAAGCATGTGTCCTAAACTCCCTGAAACATTGGTGTCTCATATTTTAGAGCTGTCTGTGTCTGTCTGTCTGTCTGTCTGTCTGTCTGTCTGTCTGCCTGCCTGCCTCTCTCTGTGTGTGTGTGTGTGTGTGTGTGTGTGTGTGTGTGCTGTGTCTGTGCGTGCGTATGCTCCAAGCTTGTCTGTAGACTCCCAGTCCACGCGTTCAGCCTCGGCCTGTTTCTGACGTGATTCACGCTCCTGTGATTGGACAAGGCTGTCTGCTTCAAGAAATGAATCTCACAGAACACAATCTGAATGAGAGAGTGCATGGACATGACTTCATTCATCATCAGTCGACACATGGTGTAGCTACTTGTATTTTTAAAGTAAGTAGCAGATGTGTGTTTGAGACACTGAGTATGTGCCATGAGACCGGTGTTTGATGAGAAAAGCACATGTGTCTCGAGTACAACGCTTCATGAAGGGGTGGATTCACAGTCCTCGGTGAGTGTTTGGACACTGGGTTGTTATTGTGTGTATAAATCCAGGATGAACATTATGTGCTATATGTTAGTACGTCTAGTAGGTTTGGACAGAAGCTGCATGATATTTTTTCCACATCTATAGCTCATTTGAGCAATCCAAGCAGAAAACATAAATAAACACCCTTGATAGCAATCAATGTTAAAAATAGTTGATTTGTCAATGTTAATGGCATTGAATTAATCCCTTTCGCACCTGCAATTAATGTTGAGATTTCAACTAAGCACATTATTGTGATCCGTGTTTGCTTTAGTCGGAGTCTTGACTCTGATTTAATGTTAGGTGGTCACTTGATTACAGTGTGAGATTAAAGCACTGGTCATATGAATTAAAAAACTCATTCAATTGCTGAATTAATTATACGTCAGCGTATATCAACTAAAGATAATGTTATGCTGAAATGCATGCTGGGTATCAACATTCATTCACTCATGACTCCCGGCATGCATTGCAGCTGATCTGTTTATCTGAATTAGTTTGATGATTGTTGAGGTTTGTATGATAAGTGTTGATGTCTAAATCTTTCTGTATATTTTGCCACCGTATCTTTGCATTTATGAAACAGAACATTAACATCAGTAATGAAAGATCAACTATATACTATTGTAATGGCTGTAAATAGTATGCATTATACAGTAAGCACAAGCTAGTATTCCATGAACATGCAGCAGCAGTGTGTATATACACTCATGTGATCTGAGCCTGATGGAGGAAGATGATGCTCTGAATCACCTTCACTCAGTGTTGACCAATGACTTCATGACGTGGTCCATTTAAGGACCAATCAGAAATCGCGCCGCGTCCCCTTTAAGAGCAGCTGCAGTGCCTGGAGAATAGATGTGTGCGCTTCATGTATCCGTCTCTATACTGCTCACTTATAGATCATATAGCGATGCGATGTGCTGGACTCCTCCACAAACCTCCGTCGATGGATCTGGAGTAACAGCACTGGCATCAGATGCAGTGACGCATTTATCGGAGGTGAGAACGCACGCTTGGGATCCAGGGGCCGCGCGTTCATTCAGGACGCGTCCAGAAACGCGCGTCGGAACGCGTCCTGAATGAACAGTCCTTCTCTCATTCATTATGCGCCGCTTTACCTACATAGACGCGTTCGCATGCGTTTATTTGTGCTTGATGCTCGTTTAAATGCACGCACGTGTGCGGTGACGGATGATTAAAGGGGAATATGGGTCACAGCCGCTGGTTCTAGAGATGCTGCTTCAGTGTTGTGTGTGAGTGATTCTGGCCTCGTGCACCGGCTTCATTCACAGGGATTCACAGCATCATGTATCATCCACCCAATAACAGAGAACATCAAATTATACATGCATGTGTGCACAGATGCATAAACACACACACACACACATCTATGGAGATTCTGGGGGTTTGAGGGGCCCTAGACGAGGACATGAGAATGGACCCTACCAGTGTAAACATTAAAATCCATAAAACCACTGGAAACAAGGACGCTTTTTCCAGCATCAAGATGTCAGGTTAAAATGGATATGCATGTTAAATGTGTAAATGACAAGCTGTAACTGGTTAGTTCCAGCCCCCCACACATACACACCATTTAATAATAACACATTGAAAAATTGCTTATGTAAATTCCCCCATAACTGTGTGTGGAGCAACAAAATCAGTGCAAACTAATTGGGGCAGAACTACAGTATGTGTAAGTTACAGTAATGTAATACAGAACTGCACAACACTTCAGTATATTTAAAAAACAAACCTGTCTATATATTGGAGAAATGCTAATTGCTCATATTTTCATTCTTTTACACTGTTGTGTGTTTTCCACATCTGTGATGCCGTCCTCATATTCTAAAAGTGCTTAAACAGTTAACGCTTAAATATCCATAAAGTAAGCTTTACCATCTGTTATTTCCTGGCTGTCAAATATAAGTGTGTGTATATATACTGTACATTATCTGTAAGTCCACTAATATTGGCACCCTTGGTAAACAGGTGCAAACGGACTCGGAAAAATAGATTTAGCGGATTAGTCTTTCATTCACACATCTTGCTTTTTCAATTAAAGTTGATCAAAAAATGAATGTGGAATAATTTAATATGTGTGACGTGGAACATTTGGAGAATTGCAGGTTCAAAAAGTCTCTAAAACAACGATCAACCACATAAATAACCACAAATTGTTTGGGAAAGTTGCCATAAAAAGCCTTTGATGTCCTCAAACATCAAACCTATCCCAGGAAGCTTCAGCAATGACCCGAAGCACACCTCAAAATCAACTAAATACTTCACTGACCACAGAATGAAGGTTTTGCGATGGACCGAACTCCATAGAGAACCCGTGGGATGAGCTGAAGAAGTCCACAAACATAGTCCTGCTCAGATCCCTTGCTATATGTTTATTAACCTCGTTACACATGATGAAAGAAGACTTTTTTGTTTTACTTTAATTGCAGTTTAGATTTGTGTAAATATTTTGAATGAAAGATGATAAATGCTTTTGCTCATATTTTCCAAGGGTGCCGATATTTGTGGAGGGCACTGTATTGTACTGCATCAGTCTAATACACTGATCTGGTGTAATGTGACGTGTTCGGTGAATGCTCTTATTCTCAGACAGATGCTGGTCTGTGTGTCCCTGCACTCGGTGTCACTCTCTGCATTATGATGGGAAAATAAGTCACTGTTCAGAGAGAAGAGACTGCTGTGTGTCTGTCACAAACGTGATGAACTGTTCATCGTTTTTTATTGTTGTTTAGTGTAATCTTATAAATATACAGTTGTGCTCATAAGATTACATGCCCCTTGCAGAATATGCAAATCATGAAAATTGCGTGTAATTTTTATTTAGTTCTCTCCTGATTCTGAATAAGCTATTTCACATAACAGATGTTTATATATACCACACAAGACAAAATAATAACTGAATTCATAAAAAATTACCCGTTCAAAAGTTTACACACCAATCTTTATTAATCTTAATAAACTGTGTTAGGGTTAGGGATCCACGACTGTTTTTATATTTAGTCATCGTTGAGTCCCTTGTTGGTTGTTGGTCCTGAGCAGTTAAACTGCCTGCTGTTCTCCAGAAAAAAAACCCATTCCTGCACATGCTTTGGTTTTCCAGCATCTTCTACATATTTGAACCTTTTCCAACAGTGACTATGATTTTGAAATCCATATTTTAACACTGAGGGACTCATACATAACTATTACAAAAGGTGTAAACGTACTGATGCTCAAGAAAGCCACACAATGCATTAAGAGACGGGTGTGTAAACTTTTGAACAGGATGATGTGTAATTTTTTCTCATTTTGTTTAAAGATCATATTTTTTTTATTTGGTACTGCACTTAAGAAGCTACATACAAACTTAGGCTAAATGTTTCCCAGAAGACAAAATAGGTACAATTTACTCTGATCATCCCATTTAGAAAGTTTACACCCCCCAGCTCTTAATGCATTGTGTGGCTTTCTTGAGCATCAGTACGTTTACACCTTTTGTATAGTTATGCACGAGTCCCTCAGTTGTCCTCCATGTGTAAAGATGGATCTCAAAATCATACAGTCACTGTTGGACTTAAGAACGGGGTAATTTTTATAAATTCAGTTATTATTTTGTCTTGTGGAGAGTATATAAACAACTGTGAAATAGCTTATTCAGGACAGAATTAAATAAACAATAACATGCACTTTTCATGATCCCTCTTATGTTGTTAAAATTATTAACATTTTGCATGTTCTGCAAGGGGCGTGTAAATTTATGAGCACAACTGTATATAATATATATGCGTGTGCACTCTTCAGTTTGACTTGAGGGTACTTCTGTCCTGCTGTGAGGGCTGGTCTGCTTTGGTTAACATGGTTAATCTTGCAGTAGCTTCAGTCTGAAGACATTTTGTGTTCTGCTTCTGCTGTTTCTTTACAAAATATATGTGTTGAATAAGTATTGCATGGACCTCATGTGGTAATGGGAGTTTCATATATTGTTTAAAAAAAAAAGTGTATTTCCTTTAAACATCCAACATGATAACATGTTTTGATCAGTGCAGCTGTGGCAGTCAGATATTTAAATGTAATGGATCTTATTATGCTTAGGCTTAAATAACTTAATTAATTAATTAGCTGAGTGAAAAGACTGGACGCATTTTGTAGGATGCGAGTTGAAGAAAAAAGCTAATGCAAGATCTCTTTGTATGTAAAAGAGCTGTATGGAAATTTAAAACAACTTTCACAAAACACAAGACAGCAGCAGTTAAAAAAATATCCCATTTCTGCAGGAAAACTGATTCATATACAAATATGGAAATAAATGAATGAGGCCTGAAACTGATCTGAGAATATTGGAATCCATGCCCCTTTTTTTCTGCCTACGTGTTTTTGTGTGATATCAGATCTGTGCCACATTGAAGGAAGAAATAGGTCGCTTGAACTATGTAATGTAAATGTGGCCTTTTGCTTGCCACTTTCTGATTTGCATACTGACCTCTCTCTCTCTCTCTCTCTCTCTGTCTCTGTGTGTCAGTGGTTTGCCAGGGCATTGGCATGGCCTCGTAATGAATGGTGACGGGGCTCCCAGCAGCCCGGAGCACTCCTCCTGCACGCTGCCCGACTGGAAGGAGTTCTGTGAGCTTCACGCTCGAGCTTCCGCCTCTGATTTTGCCCACAAGTTTCGGCGATTCATCAGCGAGAACCCATCCTACGACTCGCCTGGCGCTGATGTCAACTTCTCGCAATACTTTGCTCAACACTTCTTGACCTGCTTCTCTGCCGCCCTTGACCAAGGTCCCGGTTCTCCGGGCGACTCCTCCGCTCCGAAGTACAGCATCGTGCCCTTTGTTGGCATACAGAGCTGCACACTGCCCTTAAGCCACGACCTCTACCATCGGCGCAAAGACGCGGGGGCTTCAAGCGAATCACTGGATAGCATGGACAGCGGAGGGGGCGGAGCTAGCGGACAGGAACAGCAGACTCCCACCCGCCCCGTGAGCCAATCCAGGAGTTCGGAGGATGTGTCATTGGGCCGACGCAAGACTCGCTTCAAGAAGGGCTTTTCGCTCCGCAACATGAGTCTGAGCGTGGTGGACGGGGTGAAGGAGATCTGGCACCGCAGGGCTTCTCCAGAACCAGACCCCTCGGGGAGCTCCAGGAGGACCAATGGAGCCGAGTCCGTGGGGTCCGAACACTGGAGCCAGAAGCTGCGGCTGCCGCGGGGCCATAAGGCGGAGCTGTTGGAGATCCAGAGGGAGGGTGCGCTCCGATACATGGTGGTCGATGACACTAACTGCATGGGGGCGGCGCAGTGGCAGAAATGCAGGTTGCTGTTGAGGAAGACCGCCGCGCATGTGGACGCAGGAGAGAAGTTCCAGCTTGAGTTCTACGTTCCACCAAAGGTAGAGAAGCACTCTGATAAAACTCTTTGGATGTGAGGTTGTGGGTTAGGGGTAGAAAAACATTTATAGAGGATTTGCACATACACCATAGCATGGTCAATTACCCGGAGCCGTGCCCATATTGGAGATACTCGGCATGGATTGCACAGTTATGCTGTGTTCATGCCATATCGTAATTACCATAATTTTGAGATGAAAAAACGTGACGTTCTACTCAAAGCTGTTCACGTCCTCGTAGTCATGATTTTCTATGTCAACACCTAAACAGAGCCTGCGGTGGTCCGGTGGCACAGCGGTCACGAGGTACAAGTTGTAATTACGAGTTCTACGAGGACATGAATGCTTTTTACAAATTGGTATCTTGTAATTTCGTGAATTCCGATATGGCATGAACCCACCTTTAGGCCTCGATCACACCGAACGCGTTGTTTAGTTCTGAAAACACGAGGCGCACTGCCTTTTTTGGTGATTGTTTAAAGAAGAGCAGTGTCAGTCTGAATCAGCTGTCCTGTCCGTCAAATCAAAGGATTATAGCTTGAGCGCTCTAAAATATTGTTTTTTTGCTGTTAAATAAACTGTCATATTAACAAAAACCTTAAAATAAATACAGCTCCGGGTAAAACGGACACCACAAGTTTCTCATCCATTATTGCAGTCTCCGGACTTTCTAAGCAGTGGTAAATTATCGTCACCACAACGGAAGGCCCGCCTCTCCATTAAATTTGATTGGACAACGGAAAAAAACGCGATGACGTGTTGCTTTTTTTCAACTTCAGGCGTTCCTGCAAAAACTCGAGGCACAGCGGGCGGTGAAAACATGAGGCGCCCAGGGCGCAGAAACAGCGCAGAACGCTCCCTGCCAACTCTACAAAAAACTTGTTCTGTGTCTGAACCTTAATCTACTACTGAAGACATTGTTCTAATAATTTATTATGTCTAAACCACAGAAGAAAACACGTGGAAGCTGCTGAATTATATAGAGAAGGACTTAGTAAGCAGGAAAAGGAGCGATATTTTGACAGACTAAAGGTAATAGGTGGTAAAGATCCGTACAAGCTGTATTAGTTAAGATATACATCTAATATTTCCCCTACCTGACAAGAAATGATTAGAGCAAACACGATTGTTGTCAAGATTCTTGCCCTGGAAATTCTGGTTCAATTTGCACTCTTCTTGATTTTGTTGTATCTTTTGGCAGTCTATAGCACTGGAGGAACCTTTTCTTTATATGTCCCGCCCGCGGACGCTCAGCGTCTCTGGGGGTGAATGGAGGCATGGCCTGGACTCTGCGTGCTGATTGGAGGGTCTGTCGAAAGACTGCATCTCCTTTTGATTCATTCACAGCAATTTTGTACTATTAACAGTCGCTGGCGCTGAAGCTATTCGAGCTCAGTCCCATCGCGGCTGTGTAGTCAAAAGACAAACTACTGCAACCTATTTCTTGGTATTTGCTTGGCGAAATTGCTAGCCAATTTTCATCATACATTTCACACAATTATAGACCACATTCCTTGTTTCAGTTTAACCTAGTTCCCACATTTCCTCCGTCGAGTTTAATATCGTTTGTTCATTCATTCATTCATACAGTAGGCTAGAGCATTTTCTTGAAAATGAACGTAGGGCAGAATTTACGTACAGTATAAATAAATGGACAATTTTATGATGTTTGAGCTTCAAAATGAGCTTCCCCTCTTTGAAAGTACAGCAGCCACCACTGGTTTGTGTTAGCTATACATGTTAGATGTGATCCACCTCATAGTAACAGTCCTGTTAGCTCATCCATCCTTTGAGAGAGAGTGTAACGTTACAGGGCGTCCGATCTGGTTTCGTCTGTTCAAGTCAACCTTTTCGACATGTTTCCGTGTTGTTGGTGCTCAGCATGGCATGGAGCGATGCTGTCTAGTGGTTTGGCAGAAGGACGGTGCTCGGGATGGTGACTGAAGGCGGTGACGGAGTAGTTCTGACGTCACAGTTTTACGGAAGTCACAAGGGCTCGTGAAAAAGCACAGCTACTTTATTCAGGCTGTGTGAGCTTTACTGTGGATTGACCGTTTTGAAACTTATATGGTTGTTACATAGCCCCTAGACCTCTGTTATTATGATAAAAGAAACTAGGAGATTTCAGTTTTGACAACATGGGGCCTTTAAGACAGTCTCTGTTTCTCAAACCGAATGCTGTATCCTCTGGAGGTCGCATTTGTAGGCTGCATACGTCATAAAGAAGATCTTATTTTAGAATATTAACAGTTATAAATTTGACCACTATTCTTAGTTAAGCGTAAATTGTTGCATTATGCTTATGACTCACGATTTTAATGCTCAGTTAACTGAAATAATATGTTTCCATTACCCCTATGTTTCCATTACCCCGCATTTTGAAGTATGGCATCAGAAACGAGTGATGCAAATGCTGAAATTCGAATAAAAATGCCGCAAAAACGTTTTTATGCTTGCTTGAGGTGGTTTTTGACTTGTGCGAATAATGGGAGATTGGAAATGCATTTGCCGAGTAAGTTCCTCCATGCGCATCAAAAAAAGGCATGTGACTTTGCGCTATGGGACGTCAAATCCTGCCTAACCAGCGATCTCGTTCCACAGCATCTGAAATAAAAGTCTGTCATCAAAGTATTTCTGTATAATTGTCTTACACGACTTGCGTTCCCAAACAGCAGCATCCGTCTCCGAAAGCAATGACCGTATTTGTGTTTCGTCTACTCGCAGGCCCAAGTAATTTATCATTTATGAAAATTATTAAATTCAGTGGCTTCTCCTACTTAGTGATATTTAGTGCCAGTTTATCAGGAAGTGATGAATTTGTTCTCTTTGACTCGTTGGATGGATACGGTGCTTATTTCGCAAATGTTTTATGCAATATTCCAATTTTGCAACTTTGGATTGTCAGACTTTTGTCTGAACGCTGTCCATGAGTTTAGCTCCAGCTTGCCTGGATGTGTCTAGTATGCATAGTAAGACCTTGATGAACTGCTGGCTGTTAAGTAGTCTGATGGCTTGAGAATGAAAGCTGGATGTGATCATACGGCAGTGTCTCAAGCAGGTGGTGAGCAGGACAGGTGCAGTCCTTAATGATGTAACTGGTGTCTCACTCGAACAGTGTGTTTGGTAAACGTGCTGTTTATTTCCAGTGATGAGCTCAGCTGTTACTTGCCATACAGATTCCCTAATTCTCAAATCTTGTTCACTTTCTGCATTCAAATGAACTGCGTTGATGATAGATGCACGAACCATCAAGGTTTCTTCTTCTGCTTTATGAATGCCGCTCACAAACCTTCTCGCGTGTGAGAGATTAAAATGAGAGAGGTTTTGACTTAAATTATGGTTTGTTTTTTGCATAAAACAATCAGATTACTTTCAGAAGACTCTGAATGATGCACTAAAATACGTTAAAGGTGCATTAAGCAATATCTAGAATATGCTTTTGATATTTGAAATCATCAAAACAAACACGTCCCTACCAAAAAATATTTTTTTCACATACACACCATCCACCTTATGTTTCCTGGCTACTGGTGTAATCCGCTTCAACTATTTTTAGCTGTATAAAATGGCTTATCATATTATGCATTATCTTAATTATGAACACACTGGTTTGTAGTGCAAACAGTTTTACTGTTTAGTGCACGTTGTTATTCTTCTCATTAGCGGCTAATGAACCGGACGTCTCGCACATTCAAAGAAAACATTGAAAAATAAAGTGGATGCAATGGTAGAGGGGTTATAGGAACCTCTAAAAGGGGAACCAACTGTTTGTTTTCTGACTTTCTGGACACACTTTGGGAGCCGATGCTTGAAACAGGTGGTGGAGAAGGTGTAGACGTTCCAGGGTTTATACGGTGTGGAGAAATATGTGTCCCTGGAGCACAAAAGCAGTCATAAGCAGCACAGGTATATTTGTAGCAATAGACAAAAATACATTGTATGAGTCAAAATTATACATTTTGATTATATGCCAAAAATCATTAGAATATTAAGATCATGTTCCATGAAGATATTTTGTACATTTCCTACCGTAAATATATCAAAACATAATTTTTGATTAGTAATATGCATTGCTAAGAACGTAATTTGAACAACTTTAAAGATGATTTTCTCAATATTTAGATTTTTTTACATCCTCAGATTCCAGATTTACAAATATTGTCCGATCATAACAAACCATACATCAATGGAAAGCTCATTTATTCATTTAAAAAAGTGACTTCTGGTTTTGTAGTCCACCGTCACAAATGTTTCTTTATCATATCTAAAGCAAAGGAAAATAATAATGCAAACGAACATACAAGTGAAGATGACTCGTATGAAAAGACCGCACATCTCAGTTTTGTGAAACACAGCAAAACCAACATTACTCGCGTATCGAAACATAATAAAGCAAACTCGGCAACCGTTCTCAGTGTTCAAGCATCTCCAGCGCTGGAAAGCCATCCACTTTTCACCAGTGTTTTTAAACACTTTAGATAGTTGTTAAGTTTAGGTATTATCATGCAAAATAAGACATTAATATGTGCTTTATACTTACTAATAAACAGCATATGTTAATAATAGGCATGCTAATAAGTAACTAGTTAATAGTGAGAATCGGTCCCTATACTAAAGTGTTCCCAAAATCGGTTACTGCACCTTTAATGGCTCTTTAATCTTCTTTTTGAAGCTTGATAATTACAATCACCATCCTCTCATCCTTGTGTTTCATCCAGAAGAGTTTTGTTTCATAATAATAAACTTCATATCATAAAATCAACTTGTTTATTCATGTAGTTTTGTGATATTTTATCACGTTTGTATACTTGTGTTTCTATGCATATTTTTCAACAGTCAACAACTTTTTAGCATAGCATCATACAAAAAAATGAGAACCACTGGTTTATGTTAAGGTTAGATTTTAGGCTAGTCTCATGTAACCAGACCACTGACTAAACGGCACGGCTGAGAAGCGTCCATTTTGTTTGTTTGGTGTGGGATTTTCTGCCATGGACTATACCCCAGTAATGGACTGGTGTGTTTTATTATCTTTCAAAGGTTCGATGAACTTCAAATCTAGTGAGCAGTTTTTCCTTAATATCGCTGATGGACTGATAAATGGATATAACCCTGCTGTGCTCTCAGTAATGATGGCAAAAGTGCTTTTGCAGTATGCATCATACTGTGAGATGCCATATTTGTTTGTCAGCTTTTATTATTTTTCTGCTAGCTATCACACATGAGGTGGTTTCACGAGTGAACAGATGAAGTGGACATAATGTTTTCTTCATTAAAACGAGTCCGATCCGGCCGAATCCTATTCCACATTTTGGTCTTGTTCAGAAGGCTTTAGGGAGATTTTGTTTTGGGAAGCGGAGCTCAGAGCAATTTTAGTCCCTCTAGACGGCACTAATAACTTCCTTTTCCTGAACAAACTAAACGCAGGATAAAAATAGAGAGAGTCCATGCTAACTCCAGCATAAACAGACGTATCAGGTCTGTGTTTGAGCCAAGTCATGCTCCTGTCTGTCTTCATGTGTACTCATAGACATGTGACATCCCCTGGACAATTAATGCAGTCAAAAGCACGTGAGAGCCAGAAGCTGAAGCACAGAGTTTGGCGTCGTGAATCAGTCAGATGACGTCTGTGTCTTCATGCAGTAAAGCTTCAGTCATCAGTTTCACTGTGAGGTTTTCTGAACAACATCCTCTTTCCTAACACATGAGAACGTCTTTGATCAAACCAGAAGTTGGGTGATGGAAAGACTCGTTTTGAATGTAAAAGTGACCCTGGAGCACAAAACCAGTCATGTCTATGCATACATAAATAATAAATGAGCTTTCCATTGATGTATGGTTTGTTATGATCGGACAATATTTGGAAATCTGGAATCTGAGGGTGCAAAAAAATCTAAATATTGAGAAAATCATCTTTAAAATTGTTCAAATTAAGTTCTTAGCAATGCATATTACTAATCAAAAATTAGGTTTTGATATATTTATGGTAGGAAATTTACTAAATATCTTCATGGAACATGGTCTTAATATCCTGATGATTTTTGGCATAAAATAAAAATTATAATTTTGATTTGTATTGTTGGCTATTATGACCGCTTCTGTGCTCCAGGGTCACAATGTCTGGTTAGTTTTAACCAGAAACACAGGGCTCAACACTAAGAATGTCCCGGGCCCTTGAGAGAGTTTTGGTCTGGGTTAACGAACCTGTTATGTTTTGTTGATCATGTACATGTGTTTTTATGCAATAATTGCAATAGGCCATGTGATGTAAATTGTGCTAATTTCAATATATCACTGTGGACAAGTTGTCTGGCTTAATCTGGCTGTCTTCGATGAAATTTAGTCTTTCCTGGTGCATCAGTTTCACTGTTTTTCTGTTTTATAAGAGTGAATTTGTCAGTTTTTTTTTTTTATATATATAAATGATGTCCCCCCCACACACACACAAAAAGCTGTTTCTAAAATAGCTATATTAGGGCTGTCAAAACAAACACGTTAATTAAGTGTTACAATTTTTTTTCAGTTTAACACATTACAAATATTTAATGCAGCATCTATTTTTTAAGCCGGAATCCTTTGGCTAGTGTTACAGTAGACTATATGAATACGCTATCAAGCACAAGAGAAGTCAGCGGCTCTCCATAGAAAGTAGAAAGGAGAAAATCTTGTCCACATTACGTGCATCAGAACAAGAGAAATCGATGACTGCTCTGCTCGTTGATTAACTTTTACAGCTTGAATAGATTGATAATCTAGAAAAGATTATTCTATGTTCCATTTATAGTTTATGCATATACAGTTTATGTGAAAATAAAATTTAAAGTTGTAATATTTTTCATAGCCTATAAAATGTAAAAAAAAATGGATTTCAATTATAATGTAATGTGGAATAGTAATTAATGGCTCACATTGAAATAGGAAAAAAGGAATTTAATAGAGACATCAAAATATGCCATCTAGAAGATTCAGTGTGAAACTGTGACAATGTAAATATATTAATATGCAAATAATAACTTATATATATATATATATATACACACACACACACAGTGGTGGCCAAAATGATTAGAACACTAGTATTTTCAGCAGCTAAACATTGTTTTAATTCAGTTATTTGTATATTTTGCTGTAGTGTCTCAGTAGGAAATATCAGTTTATATTTCCAAACATTCATTCTGCCATTAATTGTAATGATCCAGTGAGATTTTTTAGATCATCGTCAGTTTGTCTGGAGTGACATGAAGAAACCGAGACAGTCTAAATCCAGAAGAACAAGATGCTTCAAGAAACCTCCTGCAAAGCTACAGTGCTGTTAACAGTTTTAGGTACTTGTGCAAAAATGCTGTGAAATGAGGATGCTGTCATGAATAGATTTTCTTTATCAGTTAACTTCTATTAACTGAACTAAATCAACATTTGGTGTGAGCATCATTTGTGTTTAAAGCAGCTTTTGCCCTCCTGAGTTTCTCAGGAGCTTTGCAGGAAGGTTTCTTGAAGCGTCTTGTTCTTCTGGATTTAGTCTGTCTCAGTTTGTTCTGTTTCTTCATGATATTTCCTACTGACATGCTACAGCAAAAGATAGAAATAACTGACTTAAAACACTTTTTTAGCTGCTGAAAATACTAGTGTTACTACTAATTTTGGCCTCCACTGTATATCTATAACACTGAATGTCATGCTGTACAGTGTGTGTATTTGAATGGCCTTGATTTGTGTTTGTAGTCATCTAAACCCAAAGTGAGCATCCCTCTGTCTGCTATCGTGGAGGTGAGGACCACCATGCCTCTGGAGATGCCTGACAAAGACAACACATTCGTGCTGAAGGTACAGCTCCCTCTTGCTTTCTCTAGATAGTCCTTCATCTCATATTCTCATGTAAATGTCATGTATGTAACTTTTCTTTGAGAAAGCTGTCAGTCCAATGGTCTCAGTTCAAGCTGTGGTGTTGTGTTGTGTTGTGGATCGCAGGTAGAAAATGGTGCTGAATACATTTTGGAGACCATCGACTCTCTGCAGAAGAACTCGTGGGTCGCTGACATCCAAGACTGCATTGACCCCGGGTGAGACTCCTCTGCTGATATCGAGGGTTATTAGTGTCCTGAAACAGGTTCACTTAATAGTACATCAAAATCACAGGATATAATCACAGAGTAAAACAAGATATGTTCTGACTGACAGACGGGGACACTTTTTTGAATCTGATCTGGCATTTCATTAACAAAAAGCCACACTACTAGTGTCTATACACTGGTCATAACTTTTATGAGTCATTAAATTATCCCATAGCTTACTGCAAGTTGGCCAGACAAGTTTTTAAGACACAATCATGATATAATGTCCTTGTTGTCAAGTCGAATCTAATTTATTTACACATGTACATGGTTTCAAAGCCGCTTTACAGAAAGTCGTACAGTTATGTCTATAACAATGCAAAAAAATTATTTCTTGCATAGTATTTTTGTCTTGTTTTCCATTACTTGCATCTAAACATTCTTAAATCAATATGCATTTACTTGAGAAGCAAAATAACCTGTTCCCTTTCGAAACTTCACTCATACTGCTTCTTTTATTTAAGACGCATATGGGGAAAACTCCTTTTTCTCAGATGACTAAAGCTTTTTCAATAACGCAGTGTTACTGCACGGTTCGTTTTTACAGCACTGTACGAACCAATGGCCTTCAGCTCCACGAGCCTATGGCGGCAGTGCCCGCCAAATCTCGCCAAAGCCCGCCAGAATGGGCGGGGCGTCTGACTATATAAGCGGCTGCTTCGCCATAGGATCCTCAGATTTCTTCTCCTTCAGCGACGACAACTTCTTTTCGCTGATCTACGAGACTTGAAGCCCTTCTCGCCGTTGACCAGCCTTCGCAGCAGATCAAGACCTCTAGCTCAGCTGATCTCCCCGCTGACTCGCCGCTCAGTGCCTGCAGCAGCCGCGGTCTCACGGACCCCTGTCGCCATCTGGTGAATGCTCGAAAGAGCAGTAAAAGAGGACTTTTTTTCATGCTTGGGCGCCACTCACACTGAAACAGCACTCAACGAGATGGAATGTCCCCACTGTGCGGATATGAGTCTCGCCTAATTGCGCTCGCGGAGAGCTTTGTTTTCAGAGAACGACTCCGCCCCTCGCGCCCTCCTGCTTTCTTCCTCCCAGGGACCTGTGAGGAAAAAGCAGCTGGGCAGAGGATCACAGTACGCTGGGATGAGTGAGCTTACGCCGGCTCAGACCCTGCGTTCCTCTTTCTCCCCCGAAAGAGGCTGATCCCATCGTCTTCTCCCGTGCAGACCAGCATCCCTCTGTGACTGCGAGCGACATGGTCTCGTTCGGGGGAAGCGAAAATGAGATCCTCGATGACAGCGTGTCACTGGCTGCATCAGACGGAGATGAGCTGTCGGGCTCGATCGATAACCCCACCCTCCCTCAGTCTGGCGAATCCACCGAGCCTAAGCCAGGCACGGACGCCGAACTTTTCCGCGTCTTGTCAAGCTGTAGACGAGCTGGCCCTAGAGTGGTCTCTGCCAGAGGAGCCCACCCGCAGCCGCCTGGATGAGTGGTTCCTGCTGGGGCACTGTCAGGCCCCTTGTCAGCGAGCGTCACCATTCTTCCCGGAAGTTCACAAAGAACTCACCAGGTCATAGCACGCCCCCTACTCGGCCCTGTGGCCGCGCATCTTTATCTGCCCATGGCCATCGGTTGGATGACAAAGGCTGCGCACCCATCCAAGCCCTTTAGGACGACTTCAGCACTTACTGAATGCGCCTACACATCGGCTGGACAAGCAGCCTCGGCGCTTCACTCCATGGCGGTCCTCCAGGTCAAACTCCTCCAGTGCATGGACCAGGCTGGCCCAGACCCCGCAACATTCAGAGAACTGCGCAGCATGACCGACCTGGCTTTACGTGCCACCAAGACCACGCTCCAGGTGATCGGCAGGTCCATGGCCAGCCTAGTGGTGCTCGAGCGCCACCTGTGGTTGACGCTGACGGAGATCAAGGATGCGGACAAGGTCCCCTTCCTGGACTCACCAGTCTCCCCCACTGGCCTGTTCGGACCCACTGTGGAAGGGTTTGCAGAGCGCTTTACTGTGGCACAGAAGTCATCCCAGGCAATGCGACACTTCCTGCCAAAGCGCTCCAGCTATGCAGCTAGCTTGTGTCGCCCCAGATCTGCGCCGACTCCCCAGCCTGCCAAGACAGTGCCACCGGCTACCCAGCCAGAACCAAAGCCTGCGCCTCAAGACAGATCTCGTTCGGCTAGACGCCACCCGCCTCCTAGACGCCGCCCGCCTCATAAGCGTCAGGTACCCTGGCCCAGGATTGTGCTGGATCAAGCACCCAAGGCATCGTCCTGATATACGGGACAGGAAGAGGGAAAGGCCTGGTCCCGCAGCTGCCGGACCAACCCCCAATTTGCCTCGGTTGAACCTCCAAGCACTCCGTTCAGTTACGGGTGCCAAGTGCAATATATTTTTTGCAGTCACTGGGCCCATACAAGCATCCAAACAGCCTACCGCTGCTATAACGGATATAATAAAACAAACATTCTCAAAAAGAGAGCAGATTTCCTCTTCCACACAACATGAGTGGCCCATCTCCACATGGCGACAAACCACTCGAAGCAATCCAACCCCTTGTCACGCGAGCCAAAGCCTGGCAGGCCATCCCCGGGGTGTCAGATTGGGTTATAGGGATAATAAAATGAGGTTACTCACTACAGTTCGCTCGAAGGCACCCGCACTTCAGCAAAATGGTCGGAGCCATTCTGTTCAGACCCTTGTTCAGAGCAAAGATGCAAACGTCCTGCGCTCTGAGGTGATGGCTTTGCTGGCAAAAGGCGCCATAGAAACGGTCCCTCCTGCCCTGAGTGAGTCAGGCTTCTACAGCCGTCACTTCTTCATCCCCAAAAAGGATGGCAGCCTACGGCCCATCCTCGATCTCAGAACCCTGAACCGTGCCCTCATGAGACGGCCGTTCAGGATGATTACATTGAAACAAATCCTCATGGCCTCTGCGTCCCCAGTGCTATAGCTGGGCCTGCTTTGCCTTTCGCCTGTGGTCTAAAGAAGAAAGAAGTCTCCACATCAACTGCCTGGAAATATGTGTCGAGCCCTTTATGCCTTTTTTATCAGACCTGAAGTGGCACGTTCTGGTCCGCTTGGACAGCATGACCGTTGTGGCCTACATAAATCACCATGGAGGGCTCTACTCGGGGCACCTCTTCACTTTAGTGGAACGCCTCTTGGAATGGGCACAGCACAACCTGCGTTCGCTCAGAGCAACGCATGTGCCAGGACTGAACCAGGGCGCAGACATGCTGTCACGGAGCAATGTCTCCTCAGAAGAGCGGACTCGCCATCCACAAATGGTTCAGGAAATATGAGAAATTTTTGGAAAGGAAGAGGTCAACCTCTTTGCCTCAAAAGACAACTCTCACTGCCTGACATATTATTCGAAGGACATGGATTAGGTGGCCCACAATTGGCCCAACCTCCTCCTTTATGCGTTTCCCCCAATTGCTCTGATCCCTCAGGTCATCAGACGAATCAGAAAACACAAACACAAAGTTATTTTAGTGGTCCCGCTCTGGAGGAACCAGCATTGGTTCTCAGAGCTGTCTCAGCTGCTCACCGTAGCCCTCTGGCCCATTGCCCAGAGATGGGACCGCCTCTCTCAGGTGAAAAGAACGATGTGGCATCCCCGGCCCGAGCTGTGGGCTCTGCACATTTGGCCTCTTGATGGGAGCTCGCAAACCTCCCCGAGAGCATTCAAAACCTAGTTGTTCGTTTTCTGAAAGGGTCCAGGAGGCTGAACCCCCCTCGCCCCTTCACAATCCATACTTGGGATCTGCCCACTATTCCGAGGGCTCTGAAGGGCCCTCACTTTGAGCCGCTACAGTCTGTCGACCTACAACCCCTATTGCTAAAGACTGTCCTGCTACTGGCGCTAGCATCGGTCAAGCAGATGTGTGCTTTACAGGCGCTCTCTGTGAGCCCCACCTGCCTTCAATTTGGGCCAAACGACTCCAATGTCATCCTGAAGCGAAGGCTTGGATATGGTTGCTTCATCGTGGGCATAGTCTGGTGGAGTGTCCCTCGCAGAAATATGTGCGCATGCCCACATTCTCTAGGTTTTATAACCTGGAAGTTCCTGCCTTACAGGCACGGGTCCTTTCTGCTTGAATGGACGTGAACCTTAACAAGTTCATCCATAGCACATCCAACTTACCAGTGGTAATTTAAAAAATAACGTTATTTCTGTTAGAGGTCTACATAGGTTCTTATTGAGAATGAACAGGGGTTTAAATCTAATGTTTGTTTCATTTTGAAGTCACCATAATGGTGATTAGTGTTTCCATCCAACTCTTTATCACAATCAGTTTATCTTTGCTAACTGTTGTGATTGTGTGTTTATCAAACTAATTTGCAGTATCAAATAAAGATAAAATGAGGTCAGGTGATGATAGTCAGCTATTGATGGTTAATCATCATAATGAAATGCCTAAATCACTAATGTCATTTGGCTCTAGCTTGTGTTGTGCCCAATACATTTGCTGTATGAAACTTCAGCACAAGATCAACAGTATTGCAGAACCAGTAAAAAAAAAAAAAAAAGTTGAACTCCAATAACACAGTCATCATAAATCAACACATGAACCTCAACAATGGTGACAATAGAAAGTGTAATGTTGCAATGCATGCTGAGTACCATAGTACAAAAAACTCCCAGCATGCATCACAGCATGAATAAATTATGCAACTTAATTGTTTTTTTTTTTTATTCTTACTTTGGTTCATGTATTTATTTTCATATTTGTTGCTGTTTTTGTCATGTCTAATAGTATCTTTTTATGATGTCCAGAACTGATCCGATTATCTGAATATTTTGTCACCATTGTTGAGATTCATATGCTGATTGCTGATACCTGTGTGTGTCAGCATTGTTCACCTTTTTTATATCTTTAAACTGATGTTGCAACTCAAGTTGTAGTAATACAGGGTTTGTAATGTGAAATCTTTAAATTATACAGCTTCAAGATTCAAATGACTTCAGTGAATCAGGCAATAACACGATAATTCTGAATCCATCAACAGCAAACTATCATGTACTGCAAATGTGTCCAGCAGCTGAAGAAGACGTATGATCAATAATAAGAGTTAAGAGTCCAGCTAATGGAAACACTAATCACCATAACAGTGACTTCAAATGAAACAAACATTAGATTTAAACCCCTGTTAATTCTAAATAAGAACTTCTGTAACAGAAATAAAGTCAGTCTGGTTAGCAATAAGTGAAGCAGGTACGGCGGTTTGTGGAGTGGTTTAATCCTCCTCTGCGGAGATCTTCAGAGATTTAATGTCTTTTATCTTCAGCTGAATACATCTAAGGCTTCTGGTAAGTCCGTTGTTGTTTTTGAGTTTCTGTTCTCTTCTTTCCTTCAGACAAGCTGAGAGGACTCTATAAATAATATATTAAGATTTTGTGGCTCAGATAAGGTCCAGTGTGGTTAATTTCTTTGCTCTTGGCTGACATGTGTCATTGGTTACGGCCTGCTTTTAGTGGTCCGCCCAAGTGCCATCATTCCACGCTACATGTAGACCAGCTCATCATTACACATGTGCTCAGATGTGGGCCGAATCTGGGCCAATAATATGTTGCTATCTGTGATAGCATTAGTTTAAACTCTTTTGTTTACTGATCTAAATTGTAGTCTGATGTAAATACTGTAACAAGCGACAATGGAATTTAACCACTTAGTCAAACTCAGATAAATGTTTTAAAAGATTAAACATAAAAAAAAAAAATCATGATGTAGTTGCTAAAGAATGGCTCTCTGTGTCACAGGGACAGCGGCGATGACATCGAGCTGGCGTCATGCGCTCACAGCCATCCGCACAAAGACTTCTCGCTGGTTTCGTCCTGCAGCTGCGAGCTGCTGTGTGACGGTACGTCATCGTGTTCAGCCTAAATCTGTCATAAAGTCATCAGGACATCCTCAGATGAATGCAGCGTTCTGATGAATTCTGTCTGTACTAGGGCTGTCAAAATGGCTGAAAAACTCAATTCAAATACTGTACTTAAATATTTGCAATATTCAAATTGTGTTCAAATTTAAAAAGCATAATTTCAGTTAGGGGGAAAAAGTTTTGGCTTCTCTCCTGAGGCCACAAGAGGGCGCATCGAGCAAAATATTACTAATGCACGTTTATTCAAAACAATGAAGTTACACCTATCTTTGAAAAAAGTGCATAATGTTTAAAATAATGTTTATAAACCATATATAATTAATTAATTTGCTTAAACACATTAGAAACAAAACAGCATTATGTATGTATAGTTTAATACAAAGGACCAAAAACCAATCACAAAGAGTACTTTCTTAATTTAAACAAAGTAGATGCAGTGGGATGGGAAAAACCTGCCATAAAGTCTCGAGACATGTTAAAAGTTGAACTTTGATTAATTTGACATGCTTTCTAAACATGCGTCTCTCTTGTGTGAGACACGAGTGCAGCGCTGATAGACGTCACTATAAAAAAATAAGATAAATATGAGTTCTGTGTGAACAGTTTTGACGTAAACAGCAGCATCTCTGCAGTGATTTTCTGTTTTACTGCAATATTTTGAATGAACAACATGGCAGCACCGCATCCAGTGGCTTCCACTGTATTAGCTGAAAAACATTAAAATGCAATGACACTTACATCGTTATCACATCTTGTGTGCCACTGATAACCTGCCTGATGCACACCTAAAATAATTAAATTAATATTTGAACTTTGGATTTTTTTTACAGCCCTAGTCTGTACATATGATGTGTTTCTCTTTAAGGGATACTCAACCCCAAAATGACAATTTTGTCATTTTTCACTTACTCTCAAGTCGTTCCAAACCTGTAAAAGCTTTGTTCGTCTTCGGAACACAATTTAAGATATTTTGGATGAGAACCAGGAGGCTTGTGACCGTCCCATTGACTGCCAAGTAATTAACACTGTCAAGGCCCAGAAAAGTATGAAAAGCATCACAAGGATACTCCATCTGCCATCAGTGCTTCAATCTGACTGTTCAATCGGAGTCAGTGTAGCGCCATTTTGAAGATTATCCCCTGGATGCAAAATGCGTACACTCTTCTATATCAGCCTCGACACAGGGATGCGTCTTTGGGGATTTACGCTCTGATTTGAACACAAACAGCGCACCCTTGTGGCCCGGTTGATACAGAAGAGTGTACGCATTTTGCTGACTCAGAGACTTTACGGTGCCTAAATGTTGAATAAAGTCGTTATTTTTATTCTATTTCCATACAAAAAGTATTCTCGTCGCTTCATAACAGTCAGATTGAACCACTGATGGCAGATGGAGTATCCTGGCGATGCTTTTCATACTTTTCTGGGCCTTGACAGTGTTAATTACTTGGCAGTTAATGGGACAGTCACAAGCCTCCTGGTTCTCATCCAAAATATCTTAAATTGTGTTCCGAAGATTAACTAAGCTTTTACGGGTTTGGAACGACTTGAGAGTAAGTGAAAAATGACAAAATTATAATTTTGGGGTGGAGTATCCCTTTAAGCCCAACCAGGAAGAGTTGGGTTTATGTTCTGGATGTGTTGCTCAGGTTCACATCGGGGGACCGAGCGGCTGTGCTCTGTTGCTGCTGATCAGTTGACTGCTGGCCGCTGTCAGGAGCCTCCCGTCACCCAGCACCCCTCACATGTCCCGTTAGAGCGGTTCCTGCAGTCGCCAGAGGCCCAGAACACTAACACACCATCAGGTACACACACCTTTACCACCACAGTGATGCTTGACTCGGGACAGTCAGTTCACACTGACCTAAAGGGGTCATGAACGGCCTTCGTTTTTCTATTTTGTACTGTTCTGTGAGGTCCACTTATAAAGTTATCAAGATGTTTACATCAAAAAAAAATTCTGTCCTGTTTAGAGTCTAGACACACTGAACTGTTATTGTTTTGGTAAGTGTTTTGTTTATATCTTTTACAGATATAATAATCATAATTGTTATTCATTACTATCCCATCTCCAGAAGTACTGAAATTAGCAGTTTGACTAAATGTTAAATGTTGTAGCAGTTTATTTTATTATGATGGTTTATGACCAGCAGCATGACCGTTTAAACACGCTTACACACAGGCACGCGCGAGCACACACACACACACACACAGTTTCCATGATTTATGTGTTCATTCATAGGCGCAATGGGTTTTTCTACTGTAAAAACTGTATTTTCTATCCCCTTACCCTACACACACCTTCTCACACAAAACTTTCTGCTATTTTAGATTCTCAGAAAAACTCATTCTGTAAGATTTATAAGCTCTTTTTCCTCATGAAGACCTAAACAATGTAATGTAGGGAATACCAGGACACACGCACACACAGACACACAAACACACACATATATATATATATACTCACACACACACAGCGCTCACATTGCTCCTGTCTTTTAGGAAGCCCAGGCGAAACACCAAGGGAAGTGGAAGGAGATGCCAGTTTGGCAGGTTACCCATGGTTCCACGGGACGCTGTCACGGGTGCGGGCGGCCCAGCTCGTTCTCGCCGGCGGTGCACGGAGTCACGGTCTGTTTGTGATCCGCCAGAGCGAGACGCGTCTTGGAGAATACGTCCTCACCTTCAACTTCCAGGGCAAAGCCAAGGTGAGCCGCGGCATTCAGCGCTTGTGATGATCATGACATCTGAGCAGACATCTGTCATGCGTCTGCAGGAAACCTGCGGTTATTCAAGACTTTAACCAGCTTCCAGTACGAAACAAAAATACATGGGAATATACTGGAAAATATAATGCAATACATTAATACATTTACATAAATGGGAAACTAGTGCTTATATTTTTCAAAATATGCATGGACCGTGCATTACCATGTATTGATATTCGGAAAATATGTGTGATGGTATATAAGCATATAATATTAAAACATTAACCCCCATTTCACAGACAAGGCTTAAGCCTAGTCCCAGACTAAAATGCATGACTTGAGCTGTTTAAACTGAAAGAAACATGGACTGACTAAAATTTTAAAGCATGTCAGTGCTTTTGTTTTGTCTCAAAATGCACACCAGTGTTGTTATTTTCTAAGACACTTTTATTAAAAAAAATCCTTAAATGTCCAAATTGAACTATGGCCTAATCCTGTTTTAGTCTAAGCCCTGTCTGTGAAACCAGGCCTACGATTTTGAACAATTGGACAGTTTTTGTTAAAGTCATGGCAACATGTTGGTTGGAAATTGAAATGTGACATTTCTAACTTAATATATTGAGTGCTATATAGTATATACAGCACATACAAATGCATTAAGTACAAAAAAAATAATCAAAATTAGTTAGTTTTTGCTTGAAACCAGAAGTTAATATGTGCCAATGGTGTAAGAAACAACCTTTCACAAGATAATTTTTATTGACCCACTGGCACATATGTTATTTATTGTTTTAAACAAACAAAAACAAATTTTCAGAAAAGTCAAGTAAATGCATCTTGATTCAAGAATGATAGATATTTATACTAGAAACCAAGACAAAAATACTAAGCATGAAAATCATTTGCAGTGCATTTATAATTTTTTACATATTTTACACATACGTGTTCCCATATATATGCGTGTGTCTGTGTGCGTGCGTGGAACTAATTTGTTCAAATATATCTATGATTTTTAATAATATCCCCAAATGACAAACAACTCAAATGAACGCATTAATAATGTATATATGTGTGTCTCATGTTGTGTGTTGGTCAGCACCTGCGGTTGTCTGTGAATGACAGCGGTCAGTGTCACGTTCATCACCTGTGGTTCCAGACGGTCGCTGACATGTTACGGCACTTCCACGCGCACCCCATCCCTCTGGAGTCCGGCGGATCCACGGACATCACGCTACGCTCATACGTACAAGTCCAGCGCTCGCCCACAGGTACCCAAACACACTCACATACACGGTGAAACTGTGGTTTCGCAGGTTTTAATTTCTGACTGTAGGTTGGTATAAGATGAACCAAACAGTGATCAGATAGTCCTAAAGCTGCCCGTGAAATTATGCATCATTTATCACTGTATAATAGTGATCCAATATATTACGGTCTCTGGTGGGACATGTGAGGTGCTGTCTGTATTTTGGCAGTTCGCGGGAGAGATTTGCTTTATTAAAGTCCCCGAGAATGATTAAAACAGAGTCAGGCTGTTGTTGTTCTTTGTCTGTGATCAGATCAGCGAGTTTCTGTAAAGCTGAGCTCATGTGCGCTTGCGGAGGAATGTAGACACTCTCACAAGAATGAACAAACAAATCTCCCACGGCGAGGAGAACGGCTTGCAGTTAATGAAGAGCGGTTCTAGATCAGAACAGCACATCTTCTTTAACACAGTTACATCTGTAAACCACCTCTCATTGATGTTAAAGCACGTAACGGCCCCACGATTTTCCCGTTGATTCTGCGTCCTGATCTGATCTGATCAGCTGGAAATTCTACAGATGTAACGCACGGTCCGGTATTGCGTCATTCATCCAGATTTCCTTGAAACACAGATAAAACAGGAAAAACTAACAAAAACATTACAAACACTGAAGAGTCAAGCATCGGTGGCGCCATCTTGTTCAAGTAAGGCAGCAACATAACAAAACGTGAAAAAAAATGACGTTTCGCAAGGCACTGTAGGTCAGCATTGCCATCTAATATTGTCTTAAATAGCCTGCATAGCACTTAATTTTTTATAATATGGGATTTTGACCAAATATATTCAATACATTTTTGCATCTCTGACAGATGTGGCTCTTCATATCCCCGCTGCCCCGCGGGACGCCGCCGTCTGTCGGGCCGAACCCCAGTTCTCCGGCGCCGCTCCTCCGTCAGACACAGTTCTGTCCTCCAGCTCGTCCTCGTCTCCGATGGCTCAGCCGATCGCTGGCCTGCACAGCCGCAGCAGCAGTGCTGAGAGACTGCTAGAGCCCGGAGCTGCCGGGGCCGACGACTACCACGACAGCCGGACTAGAGCTGTGGAGAACCAGTACTCCTTCTACTGATGCTGCTGCGCTTCACGAAAGACTGTTTCAGCACACTCCAGGCAGATCACGCAGATGACATGCTTTCCGTTGTGTTGTTTCTGATTTTATGTGTGTGATTTAACCATGTTTAGTACTGATAAATGTGACCCTGGAGCACTAAAGTGTCTTAAGTGTCAGTATTTCGAAATTGAGATTTATGCATCATCTGAAAGCTGAATAAATAATCTTTCCATTGGTGTATGGTTTGTTATGATCGGACAATATTTGTAAATCTGGAATCTGAGGGTGCAAAAAAAATTTAAATATTGAGAAAATCATCTTTAAAGTTGTTCAAATGAAGTTCTTAGCAATGCATATTAATAATCAACAAATAAGTTTCGATATCTTTACGGTAAGACATGTACAAAATATCTTCATGGAACATGATCTTAATATCCTAATGATTTTTGGCATAAAAGAAAAATGTATAATTTTGATCCATACAATGTATTGTTGACTATTGCTACAAATATACCTGTGCTGCTTATGACTGCGTTTGTGCTCCAGGGACACATATGGTTTTGAAAGAAGTCTTTCCTGTTCACCAAGGCTGCTTTTATTTGATAAAAAATGCAGTAAAAATTGTGAAATATTATTGTAATTTAAAACAGCGGTTTTCTATGTGAATATCTGTTAAAGTGTATTTTATTCCTGTGAAGCAAAGCTGTATTTTCAGCACCATTACTTCATCCTTAATTGATGCAAATTAATTGTATTTAATTTTTTTAAAGCTTTCCCCAATCTTTTGAGTGTATATTAAGCTGCAAAAACTTTTTTCAACATTGATGATAATCTGCATATTATAATTATTTCTGAAGGATCATGTGACACTGAAGACTGGATTAATGATTGATTTGATCACAAATCAATTACAGTTTACAATAGATTCACATAGAAATCAGCTATTTTAAATTGTAATAATATTTCAAAAATGTACTGTATTTTTTAATCAAATAAATTCAGCTGTAGTGAGGCTTCTTTCAGAAAACATAAAAAATATTAATCATTCCAAACTTTTGACCGGTCATGTATATTTGATCTTCCTTTATATACCAACACATCAGTGAAAATGAAGTAAACGATCACTTCATCAAACTCTCTGTTTCATGTCGAGTCAGTCCTTGAGGTGTTTTAGGAGGTTTGACAGATGCTCGCGATCTCTTCATTCAGTTACATAACTATATAACATAATAACTCCACATCATACAGGTCGTTTTTAGTGTTCACTGTCATCATCAGGATCCATGCATCTGTATTGTGCAAGAGAAGAGGACTCGTTCCTGCAGATCTGCAGTGTTTTCATCTCTTGCTCCGGACTCGGTGGGATCTGAATTAACTCTTTTGGTCAATAGAGTTGATTTTCATTCGTTTTCTTCAGATCAGCAGCCATCTGATGTGTGTATTAGCAAATCAAACTTATCATGTTTTAATTACGCTCACCTGTTTGGCCACGCATTGTTATAATATTAGCCATTTAGGACATTGATAGATTATGGGATGTGCTTTTTTCAGTTGATTTATACAATAGAGTGTAAAATGTGCTATTTTTCCATGACTCGTCTATTGGTATTTTTCCAATAATGTCAAAAAATGTTTCAAAAGATGAGTGTTTTTATGGGCTGTGGTGACTTGGACATCACTGTACTTTTGTGCGAGACATTTTTGTGATGTTTTCCTGCACAAAGGGCTTCTAAACATGATCTTCATCAATGGCAGGGTGTCTTATTTAAAGGGACAGTTCACCCAAAAAAAATGTACTCTCCTTAATGTTGTTGCAAGCCTGTAAGGGCCTTCTGTTGAACACCAAATAATTAATATATAAAATATACAAACAGTTACTGGCAGCCGTTGACTTCCATAGTATTTTTTTTCCATGGAAGTCAAAAGGATACCATCAATTGTTTGGTTTCCAATGTTCATAATATCCTATTTTTTGTGTTCAACAGAAGAAAGAAACTCATACAGGTTCAGAGCGACAAAGTAAATGACGAATTAATACTCATTTTTTAACCAATAAAAGTAAGAATCACTGATAAACCCATATAACTTGTGTGAACCTGATTTAAACAATTGCATCTAAACATAAAACAGTGTTTGCTAAATAAGTCTCACATCTCTGAATCTCATCAATACAAACCACAGACCTTCACCACACTTGCACAGTTATGAACAGTGACTGCGTCTGTACAGTATCATGTGTCGTCACTCTCATGAAAAATGACGAGGTTTGTGTGCTGTCGAGGGTTCCCTTATCGAGCTTTCATGAGACATCACGGAGAAATTCTCCGTTATGGGAACTCACGCCAGTCCAAATGACTGACCAATTGTCGCGAATCATGAAAATAATGACGAGCTCGAGGCAGTATAAATGCGGAGCCCGCGACAATTACGTCAAAATCTTTTCCTTCACTTGCTGAACAACCTAGATTATGGCTTAAACTATTACAGCTCACAGTTGAGGATCGTTCATACGAGGGCGGGCCTGGATGGCCGCTCCTCTGCAGCGTTCAGGTGAGTATGACTTATTCTTTAGGATGAGTCCTTCTGCCCTCGATCAGTGGTGGACCTTAAGGAATCTGGTGATGAGCTTATGCCGACTATGTCCACATTCCTCTCACCCGTCGAACCTGCAGGACCCGACATCAGCCCGGCTTCTTCCATGGCGGAGCGGAGAGACGAGGGCAGATATGGGAGCTAAGGGTTCTCATATCGCCGCAAATGCGGCACGGAAAAACCCACTGTCTAAGCATGCAGCCCCCCGCCTCAGAGCGGCGTTCTGCTGTGTGCAAAGCACAATCACTTGGCTCCTCACTCATTCACATGATACCAGCCCCTCATCAGTGGCTGCCGTGTCTGGAAGACACTGCTCTCTTATTCACACGATACCAGCCCCCCAACAGCGGTCTGCCGTGTGTAGAGGACACCCTCTCATTCACATGATACCAGCCCCACATCAGCGACTGCCATGTGTAGAGGGACACTCTCATTCAAGGTGATATGGGACCCTTCGCGGTGCAAAAGCGCGCGAAGGTGAGGAGTCACTTGATGCCCCTGCGTAGAAAAGTGCGCGAAGGTGAGGAGTCACTTGATGCCCCTGCGGAGAAAAGCTCGCGAAGGTGAGGAGTCACCTTATGTCCCTACGGGGAAAAGCGTGCGAAGGCGAGGAGTCACCTGATGCCCCAGTGTGCATCCTATCAGCCTTCCAGATTTCGCTGGACTATTATTCCAGTTGTTTACGCCCCTACAAAGTGGTGTTCAACTAGGTTGTATGGCATAGTCAGTCTGTAGTGACTGCGGCCGGGGTCCATATGTATGGAGAAAAGTGTAAAGAGACCCGGGAAGAAGCACCACGGCCAGTGGGGAGCCCGCAAGCTGTCTCAAAATTGTGTGATAGTGTATGTTCATAAAAATGCATACATTTGCGCAAAAGAGCTCTTTCCTCCTCACTCAGTCAATACAACTCCACTCGCCCCGCCTCTGAGCGGTACGGAGCCGCTACCCACACGGGTTATAGCCGAGCAACAATCGCTGGCGATTCCAACAACCAAGCCGCTAAAGCCGCTATGTCAATTACTGAGCGCGTAGAAAACTATTCCAAGAATCTCACGCTGGTTACTCTGCATAAGAGCAGGGGTACACCCTTCAACCACCCTGTTTCAACGGTGTGGTGCAGTGTCTAACATTGCCTCGAAATACACTGATCCTAAGACAAGAGCTATGCGAATTGCTCGTAAAAGGAGCGATAGAACGAGTCCCAGCAAGCAAGCTGGAGTGCAGCTTTTCCAGCCGCTATTTTGTGGTGCCCAAGATAGATGGAGGACTCTGCCAGATACTACATCTCAGGCCCATCAACAGAGCACTCTGCAAGCGTCCGTTCGGGACGATTTTGCTGGAACAGATCCTGGCGCAGATTCGCCCCGGGGACTGGTTGCGTCCGTGGACTTAATGGACGCATACTTTCACATTCAGATAGCACTGCATCACATGCGTTTTCTCAGGTTTGCTCTCGAGGGCACAGCGTACCAGTACCCTGTTCTCCTGTTGGAGCTGGCTTTGGCCCCACGCACTTTCTCGAAGTGCATGGACGCGGCTCTCTCGCGTTGTCATTATTTGGATGAATGGCGGATCTTATCTCAGTCACGTGACACGCCAGCCAACCATATAGACAAACTGCTCCGTCACTAATGGAGTTCTTGAGGCTATGTGTGAATATGTGTAAGAGCATTCTCGCCCCGAGTCAGTCTATAGCGTTTCTGGAAGTGTGCTTTGACTAAAAAGCAGTGGAGATGCGCGCTCACCTCTCTCGCGAGCGCTCTGCCACTAATGTGTCTTCAATGCTCAATTTCAGACCCGGCAGTTTACTACACATGCGCCCGCTGAAGATTTGGCTGAACTTCGAGTCACTTGGGCTGCGTGGACTTCGGGCCGTTCGCGCATCGTGGTCTCCCACAGCAGCATCGAAGCTAGAACAGCAGCATGTACTGATTCGCACCGACAACATGTCTGTTGTCTCGTACATAAATCACCGTTCGCTCCAGTGCTCTGTGCAAACAGGCAGCGAATCTCCTGCTATGGGTGGATTGTCACTTCCTCTCCATCAGAGCAGCGCACATCCCCAGTCTCCTGAACCGCAGGGCGGACATGCTTTCGAGGAAGGGGATTCCTCAAGGGGAGTGGAGGTTGCACCCCGAGTCGGTTCGGATGATTTGGAACCTCTACGGGAGAGCGAAGGTGGATCTGTTCGCCACGAGCGAGAAGGCGCACTGCCCGCTGTTCTTCTCCCTGTCTCACTCCCCGCTGGAAGGGGACGAGCTGACATCACGCTGGCCAGCAGCCAGGCTGTATGCGTTCCCTCCGATCAAGATATTGCCACTGGTGTTATGCAAGATCAAGGAGGAGCGAGCTTCAGTGATACTCATCACCCCAAACCTGCCGAACCAGCCTTGGTTCCCAGAACTGCTGGTGGCACCGCTCTGGCCGATCCCCGTCAGGAAGGATTTGCTATCCCAGGTGGATGGCTCGGTGTGGCACCCGAACCCGGAGTTGTGGAGCCTTCATGTGTGGCTGCTTAAGGGATATCAGAGGGGCTGAGCGCCCTGCATTCTCATGTGCTCGATACGCTTCCGGAGGCGCGAGCACCCTCTACGAGATGTTTGTATGTTTTAAAATGGGGAGTGTTTGTGAAATGATGCGGTCAGGCTCATATCGACCCGGCTACTTGCACCGTGTCGGATGTTCTGTGTTTTCTACAGTACAGGCTGGATAGTGGATCTCTACCATCAACACTGAAAGTGTATGTGGCAGCTGTTGCCTCGTTTCGTTACATGCAGGGCGGGCAATCGATCGGTAGGCACGCGCTGGTGGTGAGTTTTCTTAAGGGAGCGAAGGGATTGCATTCACCGCGCCCGCCTGCAGTCCCACCCTGGGACCTAGAGGTGGTGTTCAGAACTCTTTCACAGCCACCATTCAAGCCTGTAACATCCGTTGATTTGAAGGAGCTATCTCTCAAAACTGCACTCCTTCTTGCCCTCGCTTCGGCTAAGCGCATAGGGGATTTACACACGTTTTCTGCGGACAGCAGCTGTATTCGCTTCGGACCCGGTGACTGCAGTGTCACTCTCCGGCCGACACCGGACTACTTGCCTAAATCACTATCTAGCCCCTTCAGAACGCAGACTTTCACTGTCTGCCATGTCGTCCGAGTCATCGGCCTCGCGTGCCGCGGACGCTCAGACTTCGGTGTGCCCCGTCAGGGCTTTAAGGATTTACATTGACCGTTCGTACAGCTTTCGGCAATCTGACCAACTTTTCGTGTGCTATGGTGGTTGAGCGAAGGGCCGGGCCGTGTCAAAACAGAGAATTTCCCACTGGATTGTGGACGCTATCAAGGCTGCTTATACAAGCCAAGGTTTGGAATGCCATACATAACAAGGGATATAATCAAGAGGTAAGTATATTCAGGATATATGCTTAGCAGCCGGCTGGTCTTCTCAGAATACCTTCGCCAGGTTTTACAAGCAGGACGTTCAGTCCTTAGCCTCCCCAGTGCTGTCGGTGAGTGACTGATTCATGTTTTGCTACCTCTATTCGCGGGTGTTGCTGCTCGCACAGTAATTACTCTGCGCAGCCCTCTATTATATTGCTGTTGTTGTTGTCTGCCCTGAATTCAGTGCAGCCTCCATTGTCATTATGTTTTATGCTGCCCCTGACAATACTGTTAATGCTTCTGTTCTGCCCTGTTCTCAGTGTTCTCTTTATCACTGACCAGATATGCAAATTTAGTATACCTGGGGTTTAGATGCTCATTGGCTTATCTCCCCTAATCAGCTGTGAGCCCGTCCAATGAACGCCGCTATTGGTGGGAATGATGTGTATTCTATCTCGCTGGTGTGTAACTTGTACAGGCTGCCCGTAGCCTCTCTCACGGCGGGATTGAATAGCGTTCCCATAACGGAGAATTTCTCCGTGATGTCTCGTGAAAGCTCGATAAGGGAATGCCTCCGGTTACTATCATAACCTCGGTTCCCTGAGAGCGGGAACGAGACATCACGGTAGTCGCGGTGATCGCAGCTCGTCCAGCTAATCGGCGTTCAGTATCAGATTCTGACGTAATTGTCGCGGGCTCCGCATTTATACTGCCTCGAGCTCGTCATTATTTGCATGCTTTGCGACAATTGGCCAGTCATTTGGACTGGCGTGAGCCAATAAGACTTCAGGAAAGGTTGGAGGGAAGGAGTTCCCATAACGGAGAATTTCTCCGTGATGTCTCGTTCCCGCTCTCAGGGAACCGAGGTTACGATAGTAACCGGAGATGTTTTTCACTGATGTGGTTGAACCTCAGATGTTACAACAGTCAAACCAAAACGTCATGTGCTTTACATAACACACAGTTTCACCCAATCTCATGTTAATCTTGAGTACCTATAGAGTAGTACTGCATCTTCCATATCTCCAAAAAGTCTTTAGTTTTATCATATTTATAACAGAAAGATACAGCTTTACGATTCTTTCCAAAAAAAGCCGAGCTCCTGGAGGCGCGACATGGGCGGAGCTAAAGAGTGACGAGCAGTCGAGCACTTGAGCAAAACACATACATTTGATGCCGTTTCACTTACTGTCTGCAGTTCTGAATCATGACCGGGATCTTTTATATCTGGGACCGCTCCATCTTTCAGTATCAAACGATGTGCAAATCCAGCGTCGAACCGGGCCTTGTTTATAAAACATAAGTCAACAAATACACTTGAGAAACTCCGTTGCTGCCGCGGAAAAACAAACTGTATCCACTGTTCACGTAACGCTGGGTTCTTCGGGAAGCTGAACAAGGTTATATTTCCCTCTCAACCAAAAACACACTTCTTTAGAGACATTCTTCCCGAGCGAGTCCCGAGTGAAGCGCGTTGATGGGTGTTCTGTCGATTTGTCCTACCCTGTCAGATTTTGCTACCTCCCATTAAAACAGTGGGTAGTACAATTCAACAATGAAAAATGCTACCTGTTAAATTATGTTTTATTAATGTGTACACCTACCACAACCTTAAACCGATCCTTACAGTAATGCACATACAGTAATTACGTGTTATATTCGCAGTTGTGGATAGAAGGGATACATCTAGTACCGGAAACCAACAAGAAATATTTGTTTCTACCTATTAGATTGTGTTTTATTAATGTCTACACCAACCCCAACCCTAAACCTTCCCTTACAGTAATGCAGATACATTAAATATTGTTGTTCAGCGTGAGAAAAAGGATGCAATATTGATACGCGCATGCGCAGTAAGCCGAGGTAGGAAAATCTGACGGGTAGGATAAAATGTCAGGACATGGGCGCGCTCTGGTCGATGTGTGCACGGGCGAGTTCTTCCGGGAGAAATGCCCATATAAGGAGTTCCACCGTCGTTTGCATCAGCAAGAGCCACAATCAAAAAAACTCTCCGAAACTTGTACGAACCCGGAAGTGATATTTTTGGCACAGAAATACTCTGTATTATGTCCAAATTGGTTTTTGCAACTTTGTCCCTGCTTAGCATGAGAATCCAACTCTTTAACAGTGTAAACAACTCTGAGTGCATGAAACAGCATTGTACCCCCCCAAAATCAGTCGACCTCTACTGCTGCATTGAACGGGTTTTGTCTCTTTATCCATATTTTGTTATTTTTGTTGAATCTGAAGCATGACTCTTATCTCAACACAATATCGCATTGTCACAATATCGCATTGTCAATATCGCATTGTTACTTTCTGGCAACAGTAATTAGTTACACTATTAATTATAGGTTCAAGGTTTTTTATTTGTCACATACTCAATTATACAGGATATAATTTGTATTATTTCTTCTTCACGCCCCACATAAGTTGTAACAGTGTATCTTCTCATCATTTGACCAAAATCCACCGCAGTCATTAGTTATTACAGACACTCAATAGTGATTAACAGTGACATACAAGTAGAAGTGTTGCATTAACTCATTAATTGTCATGTGTAGCTTGAAGCTAATTGCAATTTCACTGTTACACATATACAATCATATTGCATTATGTATTTTATGAAATCACATAAGTTTGTAAGAAACTGTTTAATTTTCAAAAAAGATTTGTAATTAGTAATATAATGTAGCACATGCTGATCAGAGGGATGTAATGCCAGAGTAAAGTAGAGACAACTTACACAACAGTGTTCAGATCATCTTTTTTCCTGACAAAATCAATATAATGCAATATTTCTATCAGCTGAATTTAATATTCTCCATATTCCAAGCTTGCCGGCTGCGCCGGGGACATCACATGTATGTGTGAGTCATGAAAATTATGAACATAAATCTATGAATTATTTGATTGTTGGATTTTAAATCAGCGGGTCCAGCTGTTTTATGTAATATTATTACAGAAATCTTATTAGTAATTAGTTACACTATAGTTACTGCAAAAAAGTAATATTATTACAGTAACTAGTTACTGCCCAACACTGGTAACAATACACTGCACAGATTTGATCATGCAAATGTTTTGTAATTATTAAATGATAAAAAATAAACATGCAAACTGAATCGCAAAGTAACACTTTCACGAAATAACATCATAAAAGTGCTGAAATAAAACCAAACACTGTAAAAATTATTGTTTAAAATAGTTATTAAAATAATTTGTTACCCCGCTGACTTAAAATGTTAGTTTAGTGAACTTGAAATGTTAAGTTACTCAATTTTAATTTAAGGGACAGCTGGAATATTTTAGTTGAATAAAGTCAGCGAGGTAACAAATTATTTTAAGTTGAAACTATTTTTTTTTACAGTGAAAACGCTCAAAATAATCCAGCGTTTTTATTTCTTTACTATATGTAATAATAACATGCATTGTATTGCATCTGTGGATGTTTAAAATCCACCTCTGTGGACTTCTTTGAAATCGATATATCAGTCGACCTCTATTCAGTAGCACACTATTTCTATATGAATGGTTATTATCTCCTGCTGTCTGTTTTTCTGACCTGGGCCTTTTCAGACAGATGCTAGCTTGTGTTTCATTTTTAAATGTCAAAGAGGGGTTACTAGGATGCTCCAAAAACATGACGTTTATAGTATTTTTCCTCCACAACTTTATTTTTGTTGAATATTGTATTTAGGGGTCACCCAAGCATCAAAACCTGAAGAAAAATCAGTATTGATTAAAAAAACACAAATTGTATATGTTGCATATACTATCAAGGTAACATAAGATACACCTATAGTCTAACAGTCAGCTCAGACATGCTGTGATTGTGTTTGTGAGGCCAGTTTCTGAGTCAGTCCCCTAGTCAGGGTCCTTGAAAGCTTGTAAATCTAAAAGAAAGAAAGAAAATCAAGACCCTGGAAAGTTTTAGAAAAGAAACACGCATAGATACAGGTGCTTGATATATTTATTGTGTGCAAGAAGATTTCTGTAAATAACTCCGTATCATTCCCTCCGGTGTGTTAATGTGTTATTTTGCCAACACTTCGTGGCCTATGCATACTTGCTTGCTTGATTTACGTCACTCATATACAATGTATACTTCTGCGTCGTCGTCCGTGTCAACGTGCAGTACACATGCGAACCGCTAGTCTGCTGTGTCCACCGGCATGTAACCACAGTTGCCAAGTCCGCTTATTATACGCGACTTTGGGATTCTTTTTTTGTAAAGTTGCGGTAAAAAATCCCTGGTCGCGGGTTGCGGTTTTTTGGTCTTATTTAAAAATCTATGGTTGCTTGTTAGGGAAATCTGACAATCAACTTAATTTCTTTATTTATGTTCGCCGTATTCTCCAATGCATTGATTGACACTCGGTCTGTTTGCAGTCAATAACCAACCAGTGCAATAATATACGTGCCGTAGCGTAATTAGCCAAATGCCCCACCCCCTCATTAATGAACAATCACATTCAGAAAGAAGGAGCGTGATGACACTGTAATCCAAGCGATGAGAGAAGTAGACGTAAAGGAGAGGGATGACTTTCTGTTAACCTCATTTTTACAATGTTTTTGTAATGTATTAATTAATGATCACGGGCTGTAATAAAACACAAGTAGTTATATCCTAATACTGAGTAAATACATTTGGTTGCATGGCAAGATGTCTTAAAATGTATAGATTTTTTTTAACATTTAAACTTAGACCACATTAGTAGATTACCTTTTGACTTCATGAATACACATAAATGATAATACACATAACATTTTATTTTTGTATATATTATATATATTATAATTTAATATAATATTTTTTGGCATTAATTTTTTTTATGTCATTTATTTGATAGTAATGTATACATTATTTATTTTAAATGGTAGAAAACCCTGTTTTTGACCTGAAAATAAAGCCCTTTCTGGCCGAGGGGACGAGCAGTTTTGTGGCGCTTGAAATTCGTTATAATTAATTAAAAACAAATACTGACACATTGATGGCTCAAGAAGGTGCGATTCTTAAAATGACACATTGTTTCATTTTAAAATATAAAAACATGTAACCAAGTGTTTTTCAAGTGTAATGTTTCTGTAAAGGCTAGGGACAGAAAAATTGACATTTCCATAGAATGACCCCTATATATTTTAGGCTATATATGTGGCTATGTTACAGCTCCCCTTTGAAGCTCTTGTGCTTTTCTCCTTTTCTATCTCTCCAACCATATTCAGCTCACAGGTGATTGGAGATTAGTTTTGTTGCAAATTGCAAATTTATGTCAAATACCTTCTGTTTTAGCTTTTCAGATAAAAGAGTGGTTTCAGTTTAATATGTTGCAGGCTCATTTATTGGTAATAAATAATATTGATGATAATAAATCATCAAAACAAATATTTGGCTTGTTTTTGAAGCTGCGGTAGCTTATTTGTCTTGCGAGAGTTGGCATCTGTGTATGTAACCCGCAGTGCCACGGCAAAAGCGAAGAAGAAATGGCTCGTTGGAGAAGCATTATAGCCGTGACGGAGGCACATAAATATCAAATAATTACGTTAAATCATGATTTAAAGCTACAAAAGGGGACAACAACGGAACAGGAGAAGATGGCGTTCGTTTAATCGCCACAAGGACGTGATCCGCAGCAGATCAACATTGTTAGTCGCGGACAACAACTGATGTATAATGCTATGTAGTATAATAAATGATAATAAGACATTTGTTCTTTGCTTTGTTTTATTTTAAATAAGTGTGTAAACAAGTACATACGGAGGGAGGGGTTCTAGCAGACCAATCGCAGCGTGTTGCCCAGATATTTTATTTAATGTAATGTTGAATTGCTTACGGCTACATGAGCCTACGCTAGAGTGGCCATACGTCTGGATTTTAAGCCCCCTGTCCGGCGCAGTCTCAAGCCGGACACTCATTTGTCCTCCTTTCTGGAGTTGCGCTGAATCGGCCTAAAAAAACCCCGCTCTATAATCTTTATTGGGACGCAGCAGGATAGCGTCTAATGCCGTAAGATCTCTGGTCAAACAAATGATGAATAAATATCTGATATATCATTGGTTAAAAACGTAAACAAGCCTCCACGTGCTGGCTACGTCATATCATAACGTTAACATGCCGAAACGTCAGACCTCATTTAATCCGGACAAAAGAGCACAGATTTATATTAAAAAGCAGTAGAGACGCTTTTCATGGATTTTGCACACTGTGTGTATCTGTTAAAATGTGTATTTATTTATTTTGCATTCATTATTTGTTTATTTATGTATTTCTATTTTTCCAGAAGTCCAGAAATGTTATGTTTTCAGGCACTGTGTCAGATTATTTGTTTATTTATGTATTTCTATTATTTACAGAAGTCCAGAAATGTTGTGTTTTCATTATTTCCAGGCAGAAATGTTGTTTTCAGGCACTGTGCCAGATTATTTGTTTATTTATGTATTTCTATTATTTTCAGAAGTCCAGAAATGTTGTTTTCAGGCACTGTTTTTTGTTTATGTATTTCATTTTTCCAGGCAGAAATGTTGTTTTCAGGCACTGTGTCAGATTATTTGTTTATTTATGTATTTCTATTATTTCCAGACATCCAGAAATGTTATGTTTTCAGGCACTGTGTCAGATTATTTGTTTATTTGTGTATTTCTATTATTTCCAGACATCCAGAAATGTTATGTTTTCAGGCACTGTGTCAGATTATTTGTTTATTTATGTATTTCTATTATTTACAGAAATGTTATGTTTTCAGGCACTGTGTCAGATTATTTGTTTATTTAATGTATTTCTATTATTTTCAGAAGTCCAGAAATGTTGTGTTTTCAGGCACTGTGTCAGCTTATTTGTTTATTTATGTATTTCTATTATTTCCAGAAGTCCAGAAATGTTGTGTTCAGATTATTTGTTTATTTATGTATTTCAGGCAGAAATTTATGTTTTCAGGCACTGTGCAGATTATTTGTTTATTTATGTATTTCTATTATTTCCAGAAGTCCAGGAATGTTATGTTTTCATTATTTACAGGCACTGTGTCAGATTATTTGTTTATGTATTTCTATATTAGAAATTTGTTTTCCAGAATTATTTGTTTATTTATGTATTTCTATTATTTCAGAAATCCAGAAATGTTATGTTTTTAGTTTATTTATGTATTTCATTATTTACAGAAGCAGAAATGTGATGTTTTCAGCACTGTGTCAGATTATTTGTTTATTTATGTATTTATTATTTCTATTATTTCCAGACGTCCAGAAATGTTGTTTTCAGGCACTGTGTCAGATTTTTTGTTTATTTTTCCAGACGTCCAGAAATATTTCTATTATTTCCAGAAGTCCAGAAATGTGATGTTTTCAGGCACTGTGTCAGATTATTTGTTTATTTATGTATTTCTATTATTTCCAGAAGTCCAGAAATGTTATGTTTTCAGGCACTGTGCCAGATTATTTGTTTATTTATGTATTTCTATTATTTCCAGAAGTCCAGAAATGTTGTGTTTTCAGGCACTGTGCAGATTATTTGTTTATTTATGTATTTCTATTATTTCCAGAAGTCCAGAAATGTTGTTTTCAGGCACTGTGTCAGATTATTTGTTTATTTATGTATTTCTATTATTTCCAGAAGTCCAGAAATGTTATGTTTTCAGGCACTGTGCCAGATTATTTGTTTATTTATGTATTTCTATTATTTCCAGAAGTCCATAATTGTTGTGTTTTCAGGCACTGTGCCAGATTATTTGTTTATTTATGTATTTCTATTATTTACAGAAGTCCAGAAATGTTATGTTTTCAGGCACTGTGTCAGATTATTTGTTTATTTATGTATTTCTATTATTTCCAGACGTCCAGAAATGTTATGTTTTCAGGCACTGTGTCAGATTATTTGTTTATTTATGTATTTCTATTATTTCCAGAAGTCCAGAAATGTTATGTTTTCAGACACTGTGTCAGATTATTTGTTTATTTATGTATTTCTATTATTTCCAGAAGTCCAGAAATTTTATGTTTTCAGGCACTGTGCCAGATTATTTGTTTATTTATGTATTTCTATTATTTCCAGAAGTCCAGAAATGTTGTGTTTTCAGGCACTGTGCCAGATTATTTGTTTATTTATGTATTTCTATTATTTCCAGAAGTCCAGAAATGTTGTGTTTTCAGGCACTGTGTCAGATTATTTGTTTATTTATGTATTTCTATTATTTCCAGAAGTCCAGAAATGTTGTGTTTTCAGGCACTGTGTCAGATTATTTGTTTATTTATGTATTTCTATTATTTCCAGAAGTCCAGAAATGTTATGTTTTCAGGCACTGTGCCAGATTATTTGTTTATTTATGTATTTCTATTATTTCCAGAAGTCCAGAAATTTATGTTTTCAGGCACTGTGTCAGATTATTTGTTTATTTATGTATTTCTATTATTTCCAGAAGTCCAGAATTTATGTTTTCAGGCACTGTGCCAGATTATTTGTTTATTTATGTATTTCTATTATTTCCAGAAGTCCAGAAATGTTATGTTTTCAGGCACTGTGTCAGATTATTTGTTTATTTATGTATTTCTATTATTTCCAGAAGTCCAGAAATGTTATGTTTTCAGGCACTGTGTCAGATTATTTGTTTATTTATGTATTTCTATTATTTCCAGAAGTCCAGAAATGTTGTGTTTTCAGGCACTGTGTCAGATTATTTGTTTATTTATGTATTTCTATTATTTCCAGAAGTCCAGAATGTTATGTTTTCAGGCACTGTGTCAGATTATTTGTTTATGTATTTCTATTATTTCCAGAAGTCCAGAAATGTTATGTTTTCAGGCACTGTGTCAGATTATTTGTTTATTTATGTATTTCTATTATTTCCAGAAGTCCAGAAATGTTGTGTTTTCAGGCACTGTGCCAGATTATTTGTTTATTTATGTATTTCTATTATTTCCAGAAGTCCAGAAATGTTATGTTTTCAGGCACTGTGTCAGATTATTTGTTTATTTATGTATTTCTATTATTTCCAGACGTCCAGAAATGTTATGTTTTCAGGCACTGTGTCAGATTATTTGTTTATTTATGTATTTCTATTATTTCCAGAAGTCCAGAAATGTGATGTTTTCAGACACTGTGTCAGATTATTTGTTTATTTATGTATTTCTATTATTTCCAGAAGTCCAGAAATTTTATGTTTTCAGGCACTGTGCCAGATTATTTGTTTATTTGTGTATTTCTATTATTTCCAGAAGTCCCGAAATGTTGTGTTTTCAGGCACTGTCAGATTATTTGTTTATTTATGTATTTCTATTATTTCCAGAAGTCCAGAAATTTTGTGTTTTCAGGCACTGTCAGATTATTTGTTTATTTATGTATTTCTATTATTTCCAGAAATGTTGTGTTTTCAGGCACTGTGTCAGATTATTTGTTTATGTATTTCTATTATTTCCAGAAGTCCAGAAATTTTATGTTTTCAGGCACTGTGCCAGATTATTTGTTTATTTATGTATTTCTATTATTTCCAGAAGTCCAGAAATGTTGTGTTTTCAGGCACTGTGCCAGATTATTAGTTTATTTATGTATTTCTATTATTTCCAGAAGTCCAGAAATGTTATGTTTTCAGACACTTTGCCAGATTATTTGTTTATGTATTTCTGTTATTTCCAGAAATGTTATGTTTTCAGGCACTGTGCCAGATTAGTCCCAGAAATGTTATGTTTTCAGACACTGTGCCAGATTATTTGTTTATTTTGTATTTCTATTATTTCCAGAAGTCCAGAAATGTTATGTTTTCAGGCACTGTGTCAGATTATTTGTTTATTTATGTATTTCTATTATTTCCAGAAGTCCAGAAATGTTATGTTTTCAGACACTGTGTCAGATTATTTGTTTATTTATGTATTTCTATTATTTCCAGAAGTCCAGAAATGTTGTTTTCAGGCACTGTGTCAGATTATTTGTTTATTTATGTATTTCTATTATTTCCAGAAGTCCAGAAATGTTATGTTTTCAGGCACTGTGTCAGATTATTTGTTTATTTATGTATTTCTATTATTTCCAGAAGTCCAGAAATGTTATGTTTTCAGGCACTGTGCCAGATTATTTGTTTATTTATGTATTTCTATTATTTCCAGAAGTCCAGAAATGTTATGTTTTCAGGCACTGTGCCAGATTATTTGTTTATTATTTATGTATTTCTATTATTTCCAGAAGTCCAGAAATGTTATGTTTTCAGGCACTGTGCCAGATTATTTGTTTATGTATTTCTATTATTTCCAGAAGTCCAGAAATGTTATGTTTTCAGGCACTGTGTCAGATTATTTGTTTATTTATGTATTTATATTATTTCCAGAAGTCCAGAAATGTTATGTTTTCAGGCACTGTGCCAGATTATTTGTTTATTTATGTATTTCTATTATTTCCAGAAGTCCAGAAATGTTATGTTTTCAGGCACTGTGCAACAAACATTTCTGCTTCTGTTACACAATCTTATCAAGTATTGTTGTCTGGCAGTAGAGTAGCTATCAGAATCCTGTACATGATACCAGATATGTGGACCAATTGTATTGTAGTTGCGAGTACACCAGAGTCCCATGCAATTATTCTTGCCTCACTAAATGCCGAAAAGTATCCTCGTTTTTGGTCTTATGGAAACGGCCGCCCTAGTCTACGCGCGTTATTTTATTATTAAAATCCATGCAAAAGCTAATAACAGATCATTTTAGAATACGGGATGCACCGAATACTCTTCAGTTTTATGCAAAACATAAATATGACAAATATCAGATATCGTTTATAAGGCCAATTTGTATTTTTTTGCATAGATGTGTATGTATCTTACAAGGTTGTGACCTCGGTTGAAATGTGTCCCCACATTACGTGCTTGAATTCGAATTAAACCCGAACCCTGCCTAGTAACAGCCCAGCATCATGACAGCAACACCCACTGTCAATACTCTAATAAACAGTGAAGCGAAAATGTTTCAGCTATGTTTATCAGCAGCAGCTTGACGATAGGGATGGGCGAATCGATCCTAAAGTATCGATACTTTCGCTCCGATCGATTCTAATAACCACTAATTTTATTTATTAAGAAACTCGGTGCATAAAATAAGCTTCTAAATGGAAAAATAGACTATATTAGCAACAATTGTGTTGGATAGAGCTATTTCTCCGCTCATGGAAACACACGCAAATGCTGAAAGACAGAACCAATCAATCACAGACAGCGTTCGCTGCGGACGCAAGCTCAGTCACAGTGTTTGTTCAAATAGAGCTGCGTTTCCCAAAAGCATCAGAAGCATAAGTAGATCATAAGAAACCATTGCCACATTATTAAATTACATTACATATCATTATTGCTATATATAAAATTAATTCTGAAAAATGTATCACGATTTCTACACAAATATGAAGCAGCAATAATAATCAGAAATGTTTCCTGAGCAGCAAATTATATTAGATTTATTTCTGAAGGATTATGTGACACTGAAGACTGGAATAATGATGCTAAAAATTCAGCTTTGATCACAGATGCATTTAAAATTATATAAAAAAATAGGCCTACATTAAAATAGAAAATAAATTTCACAATATTGCTGTTTTTACTGTATTTTTGTTCAAATAAGTGCAGCCTTGGTGAGCATGAGACTTATTTAAAAAAATATTACAAAATCTTACAAACCCCAAACTTTTGTGTACATGTAGCCTAATATTTATTTTAAATAGGTAACTGTGTAAGTAAATTTAAACTGTTGTTAAAAGTTCTAATGGATTCTGTTATGTTCTGTAATTGCTGTTAATAAATCTGTCAGAAAACAATATGCTAAAGTTTCACCTTTAGGAGTACAGCATTCTGGCAGCCTTTTAAAAAAATGAACCATGGTTTTATTTCAGTAACCACAGTTTACCACAGTATTTGTAGTAAAACTGTAACCACAAATTTACCATTATGGCGTTTATAATAATAATACATTTTAGTACTTATTGTATGTAACACCATGTTTATTTTTCATGAGGTACCCTCAAAGGTGCACCTTTGTAACTTATCTATACCCTTAAAGCATGCATACTTGTATGGTACTAATATGCTCCCTTTTAGGGGTATAGGTGCACCTTTGAGGTTACTGCCCCAGTAAAGGGCTAAAATACAATTTTAGTATTTAATTTCTGACAGTGTAAACAAAAAAAGGCCTGTGAAATGTTTAAAAAAACATGGCTTTAAATGTTAATTATAATTACTGATTATATTCTTATAAATTATATATTTAATAATTTAAAAGACCATTTTAGTTTACAAGTATCGGTATCGATATCGACGATACTGGGCTTGAAAATATCGGTATCGGATCGAAAATAAAATAAGAGGTATCGCCCATCCCTACTTGATGAGTCAGAGAAGCTCTACTGGGTTTGCTCAGACTTAACCAAAGCTGAGCTCGCACTAAACACCATTTAAATGCGCATTGGTGAAATTTAAGCAGGTGATGCATGAAGCAAAGCTCACTTTCACGACTTTCAAACCAAGCAGCTTCAATGCAGTAAATGTCCAATACATGTAGATGTTCACAGTCATGATTATAACTTGAACTATGTGTGCTTGAGTGACTTCTAAACGCGTCAGAGTTTGGATGAATGTAATTGTGTGGGCTTGTGGTTTTTTCCAGCTGATTTGATCATTTATGAGTTATTGAATCACATATTTGAGGAGCAAGTATGTCTCGCGTGCCAATAATCATCATCAAGGTTTAATAACTGGAAACGGCTGATGTGTTGTAGCTCCAGTCTGTTTTATTTAACAGCGTCTATTGAGTTTGTTTTTATATGAATGCTGTATTATGCGAACAGTTTTGAACATTGAGGCATATAAACGTTATATTTCTGTGAATAAAGTGAATTAATAACCACAGTTTTCATTATAAATGCCGTCTGGAGAATGAAGAGAGATTATGATTAGCCAGATTAGTTGATATAGTGAGTGTGTAAAGCAATGTTATACAAGCGTGAGGCGTCACAAACCAAAAACCATGAAATAGAAATATAATATTGATTATATGTAGTTATTTTGGTCTAATTATTTTCATTTTAAATGATCAGCGATAGCTATGCTGAATAAATATTGCTTTTATTTACGTTGAGTTTATGAACAGTAAGATGTATACTGTTTAAAGTAATATAATAATTAAAAACAGAAATATTGTTTAATATTTGTACCTTTTAAAATATGTTTTCTATGTGTTAAAATATAATCTATTTCTGTGATCAAAGCTGTATTTTCAGCATCATAACTCGTCTTTAGTGTCTCATGATCTACAGAAATCATAATAATATGCTGCTCAGGAAACATTTGTTATATTATTATTAATATTTAAAACAGTTGATGAACAGAAAGATCAGCATTTATGTGAAATAAAAAGCTTTTGTAACATTAAACAATACACCATTCATTCATATATATATATATATATATAAATGGGGGGGGGGGGTAATTTTATTTATCAATGATGCTTTAAATTGATCAAAAGTGATGATACAGACATTTACAATGTTACTAAATATTAATATTTCAGATAAATGCTGTTCTTCCGAACTCTGTATTCAAAGAAACCTGAAAAAATTATTCTCGGCTGTTTTCAACAATATTAATAATGCATGTTTTTGCAGCAAATCTGAATATTATAATGACTGAAGGAGGACCGTGTGACACCGAAGACTGGAGTAATGAAGTCACGGGAATAAATTACATTTTAAAATAGAAAAAAGTTATTTTAAATAGTAAAAAAATCAATTGTACTGTTTTTGCATCAAATAAATGCAGGCTTGCTGAGCAGAAGAACCTTTGTAATGTATATTAATTAATATCATATTAGGTTAACTTTGATGGCAATGGTCATTAATCAGCTACAGATCATACATTTCTAGGATTCACAAAATCATGGCCAAAATTGTACAGTGCAGCCAATAACTTATAGTAATAAACACTGAGGTTGGCAGTGCACATAGTGAGATGTATTTACTTGTTATATACACAAGAAGGCTAAAGAATCGAAAAATGAAATAACCTAAATTCTGCCAGACTAAATAAAAATGAGAAACAGATTCAAGTGGTTAAAAGAGCTGATGTCTATGACGCGTTTAGGACCACCCCCCGTCAGGGTCTCAGGCTGAAGAGGACGCCGCCTCCGAAGAGCAGCAGAAAGGCGACCGTCACCTCGTTTATTTTCATCCGCCTCCATCTTCTGAGTGTGTGCTGCTGCTGTTGCTGCTGCTGCTGACGCATCTGCTCGCGTCGGAGGCGCATCTGCTGCTCTCTCTGCAGCTGCTCGCCGTAGTGCGCCTGATAGAACGCGTCGAAGTCGAAGCGAGTGCGAGCGTTAGGGGCGCGTCGAGGCGGTGACGCGCGCGAGGGTGACGGTCTCCCGGCGGTCTGCACGTCGCTCTGGTTGAGGATCCCGCGGTCGTATTTCCTCCGCAGGCCGCTGTCGCCGAGCACGCTGTAGGCCTCGGCGACGAGCGCGAAGAGCCGCGTCGCGTCCTCGCTGCGGCTCCGGTCCGGGTGATGGATGAAGGACTGTTTGTAATAGGCGCTCTTGATCTGCGGTCCCGTCGCGTTCGGAGAAACCCTCAGGATGTCGTAGTAGGCGGTTGGGCTCCGGCGCAGAGGAGCGGTGCAGTAGCCTCGGATCCGCGGTGGTTTGGTCACTCCGTGAGTCCGGTCAGAACCGGCAGAGCTCGTAAACTCATCCGCCGCGGACAGATGATGATAATGTCTCTGTAGTGTTATAACAACAGAGAGTTTGTGAGCTCCGCTCCTCAAACAGCCGCGGAGCTCCGCCATGTCTGCAGCGGATCCAGAGATCTACATCCGGCAAAACAAAGATATGAACCAATCAGAGACGGGGCGCAGAGGAAACGGCGTTCCATTGGCCAATGAGATGTATTATTATTATTATTATTATTACATTACATAAATATAATTCAATACAGAACATGTGGGGGAATTCGGAGGAGAGACAAAAGCGTTATATAATAAAAGATGTCTTTAAAGTTTTTTTTAAATGGAGGACAATTTTTGAAGTGATGACAATAATAAATGTAGACCAGAAGCTAATATTTTGCAGCTGGGTTTAAATTTAAGGTATCTAAAATATGTTTTTATTTACCCATCATACATATAAAGGTTAAGACACATACATACATAGACTATATATATATATATATATATATATATATATATATATATATATATATATATACACACAAATGAGAGAGAGCACATACAGGGCTTTTTAGAGGTACTAAATGATTGGAACACACCCTCTACTAGGTCTTTAAAGATGGATCCTTATGGAAATATGATTATATTTTGTAATTGTCATTTAAATCTGAATCATTTTCAGATTGTTTGTCATAAAGCAACGTCACAGGAAAATGTTATGGGTTTTCAAATTCAAATATGACTTTGTGTTATGAAATAGGACATAATTTCAAGGACTGAAAGCATGTTTATTATGGGAGACATAACACTTGAATAGGAAAATTAATTATTTATCAATTGTCTTATGAAGTATTAGATATTATATCTGGCCATTTATTACTCTCATTATGTAATTATTTGTTCAACATGCTGTCCCAACAGCAACACATTAATATGCAAATTAGATACAGTGTTTAATGGGAAACCAGTTTATGGATATGTTTACATGCATATCGCATAAAACAAAATAGTGTATCAAATTATGTTGTTATATATTTTATAACAGTCGAGAATCATCCTTAAACATAGTTTAGTATAAAACAATCCTGAAAGCTAAAAAATTATTGGTGATTTAATATAAAATCCATTGTTTTTGCCTTTTTGATGTAATTTAATTTTACAGAGGACAGAAAAAAATATGAGTAAAATATAATTTTCAAAAATGTTCTTTTTTATTTTTTTCTTATGGTCTAAACAATGTTATTACATGAACAAATACTAAATTCACAAAACTTTTTTTTGGGGGGGGGCTCATGATATATATCGCATCTGAAGAGTGACGTCACATCTGTTTTTGTTTTATTATTATTCACAGAACAAAAACATACAACGTTTTACCAAGAATTAACATAAAAAAGAAGAAAAGTTAAAAATAATAAAAAATGGTGTTGCCAGGGGGAGGTAACGTAAGTATAAAAGACCGAAGATATACATCCATACACATACATATATATCAAAATCAAATAAATATATGATAAAACTCACAATCTTTCAAAGTTCTTAAAGCTTTCATATTCAAGAGTCTCTGATACTGTCAATATATATACATATATCAGTCAACAACACCTTAAAATTGGTTCCCTATCAAGTAAAAAATAAGCCAAAGAGTACATCTTCCCACAGGAGTGAATGCTGTTACTTTTCTCAGCGCTTCTCATCTCCCCACAGGAGTGAATGCTGTTACTTTTCTCAGCGCTTTTCAGAATGGACCAATCAGACTCGTTTGTGATGTCTATTTAATTACGTGTATTCCTTCATTGCGCGGAGGCTGATGCGTCAGATCTCCGTTTGTATAAAATATACCAGTCCTTAGATCTTAAAAAGATGATACTATTTAGACTGTAAACCTCACATGATGAGATTTGTATACGGCTCTGAGCGCCGCCTGCAGGGCGAATCAGTAATAAACACCCGTCGCGCCGCGTGTAGATGACGTCATCCGCGCGGGACACAGGCTCCGAGCGCTCCTCGTGTGTTGCGATCTGTATTAAGCGCTCGCAGGTTAATTCTCAGCGAGTATCATCATGTCTTCGAGCAGTCGTAGACCCGAGCACACGGCCCCTCCGGAGGTGGTGAGTGAACGTGTTGAGTTATGCTTTTATGATTGACATGTCAGCAGGACAGGTGACTTCTGTGCGTCTTCTAGATCAGTGACAGAGCTGGAGGAAAAAATATTGATTATTAGTCATTTTAGTGACAAATCACTGAGCAGGCAAAGTAACAATAACGGCAAGAAATCAATAAAAAGTTACAAATATAATACAAAAATGAAGAGCGGTATTGAAAACAAATCCATATCTATAATCATAAAATAAATATTCTTATTAAGGATCACATTTGAAGGCCAATCATAATCTGAGAAGTCTGTTATTATCACACTGTTTATTATTATAAATTATTATTTTCACTATCTTTGCTGTACATTGAGGATTATCATTACACACTTTTATTAATTTCTATAGAGTGTCTAAATGTTATTAACAAATAATAACTACGTGATATACTGATCTGAATCTCAAACTGGTATTTAATATCATAGGCGTGTTTCATGCATCATTTTGCATTCAATAAGTCTAAAGAATAGTAACTTTTATAATAATAAAAGTAATTTCTAAGCACAGAACATAAAAGCTCCACGAGACTCACTCAAAATATGACTGAATATTGTCAGAACATATGAGTATTGCACATGCGACACTAAACGCAGATCCCATCACCGTATGAGTGCTGCAAACTTTATGACACAAAATAATCATATGAATCCCCCATATACTTCTGACCATGTGTCCATGACGTCCTCAGATATGACAACACAGATTAATACAGTCCCACAACACTACCAAAATCTAATCTACCTAAAAAATGTTTTCTCTTACTAAGAAAACAGACAATTTCATCTCATTAGGAAGAAGAGACATATAAATTTATATTGTAATTTTGTAATAAGTTTTTTAAATTAGAGCTTCCAGTTATCCCTCAAACCAATATTCTTCCACCATTCATCTTCCATCTTTTCAATGTATTTATATGGCACCGGAAAACAAATAATCGATGTAAAAATGTGCTCATGGAGCCATATAGATCCCTATATCTCTGGAACGAAATCATATAGAGCCTTAAAAAGAAAAACAATACGATATCGTAAAGATTTCTTGAGATATGCAAACTGTAAAGTGCTTTGTCCCATTTTTCGACTGTATCCATTGGCATATAATGCAACAAAGGACTTATAGATCTATAAATCTCAATAACAATAACATAATATTGCTGTGAGTTTTCTGAAGTTATTTTCCTGCAAGTTGGCTCGAAATTGACATATTGCCCCCCCTCTAATATTTTTTAATATTCATCCACTGTGTTGCATATTTTGTCTTCATTTATGCATTTCTTTCACCAACATAAAAAAAACCTATTAAAAATACATTTTCTTAAGCAGGGACCTCGGAATAGCTTTAATCATTAGCTTAATTACAACAAATCATTTGTGCATTGAACTAACCGGTTGATCAGAGGGGGGCGGGGGGGCATGTACTGTTTGTGCTGTTGTGTATCATTACCGTTAATGCTTTTTGCTGCTACTGTTGTTTTTATTACAGTTCTATAATGAAGAAGAGGCCAAAAAGTACTCCCAAAAGTAAGTGTGTTGTCATGAGTCTGGTTCAGTGAGGTGTGTGTTTAGCATATTTTCCTGCACTGCCAACATTGTACATGCATTTTGGTTTTAGCATTTGTGACCCTGGAGCACAAAATCAGTCATAAGGGTCAAATTAGATTTATGCATCATCTGAAAGCTGAATAAATTATATTTCCATTGATGTATGGTTTTTTATGATCGGGCAATATTTGTAAATCTGGAATCTGAGGGTGCAAAAAAATCTAAATATTGAGAAAATCATCTTTAAAGTTGTTCAAATTAAGTTCTTAGCATTGCATATTACTAATCAATAATTAAGTTTTGTGATATTTACGTTATACAATATCTTAATTGAGCATAATCTTAATATCCTAATGATTTTTGGCATAAAATAAAAATGTATAATTTTGACCCATACAATGTATTGTTGGCTATTACTACAAATGTCCTGCTTAAGACTGCTTTTGTGCTGCAGTCACATTTTACACTCCATGTGTCCATTTTTAACATTTAGTGCTACAAAACAATTATTATTCCACTGCAGTGTAAGTGATAAATGCATGAAGTATTTATGCAAGCAGAATTGAACAATATGCACTGCATAAAGCACAGCTGTGTTTGTCCCCTGCAGCTCTCGGATGATCGAGATCCAGACGCTGATGTCAGAGCGAGCCGTGGAGCTTCTCGGGCTCTCTGAGGATCAGCCCTGTTACCTGCTGGACGTGGGGTGAGCGCTGTGCTGTTGCTCTGTGTGATCATGTGTTACGCTGTCAGGCTCGTAATGCTGCGTTCACCTGCTTGAATCCGGCAGCTGTGGATCTGGACTCAGTGGAGATTATTTATCAGAAGCTGGACACTACTGGGTTGGTGTGGACATCAGCACAGCCATGCTGGGTGAATATACTCTATACACACTCACTCACTCATTCACTCACTCACACATGCGTCATACACTCACTCTCTCTCACACACACACACACACATGCCATACTCTCTCACAAACACACACAGGCACTTACACACTCTCTCACACTCACACACACACACACATGCGTCATACACTCACACACACACACACACACACACCACACGCACTCTCTCACTCACTCATGCTCTCACAGACACACACACACATGCTCTCACAGACACACACACACACAAACACACACAGACACACACTCTCATAGACACACACAGACACACACTCTCATAGACACACAGACACACTCTCCACAGACACACACACACACACACACACACACTCTCACAGACACACACACACTCTCACAGACACACTCTCACAGACACACACTCACCACACACACACACACACACACACACTCTCACAGACACACACACACACACACTCTCACAGACACACACACATACTCTCACAGACACACACACACACTCTCACAGACACATACACACACTCTCACAGACACACACACACTCTCACAGACACACACACACACTCTCACACACACACACACACTCTCACAGACACACACACACACACACACACTCTCACAGACACACACTGAATGTGGTGTATTCTCTGTATTTGATCCTTGATGAGCAGAAGAGACTCCTTCAAAAAAAATAAAAATAATAAATCTTACAGATGCCAAAGTTTTTAATGGCAGTGTATGTGTTGAAATTTTTCCCCTAGAGTGAGAAAAAAAATTATGGAAAGCCAAAAATCTGAAAGAAGCTAGAGTATGAAATGTAAAGTAATAACAGCTAGGGCTACTCTAGAGATGAATGCATGCCTGTATTACCTGTGCTTCTGGTCAGACGTGGCCTTGCAGCGAGACGTGGAGGGAGATCTTCTGCTGGGAGACATGGGCGAGGGGATGCCCTTCAGACCGGGCATGTTCGATGGCTGTATCAGGTACGAGCTCGTCAGATCAGAAGGCCGTTTAATGGGAGCGTGCGTGTTAAAAGTCTGTTTCTGTCAGTATCTCAGCGCTGCAGTGGTTGTGTAACGCAGATAAGAAAACACACAGTCCTCCGAAGAGACTGTACCGCTTCTTCAGCACACTCTACTCGTCTCTGGTGAGGTGGACAGGTCTGTCTTTCACATACAGCGAGCGTTGTTTGCAAACGGTAGGAATTGACAGACATGTGTTGTTGTAGGCGAGAGGAGCACGCGCTGTCTTCCAGATATACCCGGAAAACTCGGAGCAGGTCGGTATCTGGTTATTATTGCATTTCTTCACACACACAGACTGTCTCCACTCTCAGTTTAGTTTAGGAAAGGAGTTGTAAGTTACTAATTATAATGTGTACATATCTTCAGTTATTCAAACAGCTGCTGCAGAAAAGCAAAGATTAACATCATCACCGACTCCTGTTATAATAACAATCTGATGAATAAATCTCGCATCTGCGCTTTGTTGTTTATGATGGGAGTATTCGCGAGAGAGCGGAGTTTAGTCAGCGAATGCGCACTCATCAATATAACTCAGCGATGACTCATCTGAACGCTTCTGATTGGCCAGTGCTATTCATAAGCTCAGCACAATGGTGTGTGATTGGTTATAACACACAACACTGTAAAACAGTGAAATATGATGGGGCAAATAAGCCCTAATATTAATTATATAATAATACTAGCCTGGTGTAATGTGTTTACACCATTTCTGATTATTATCGATGCTGAAAACACAATATTTTTGGGGAAACCGTGATGCATTGTATTTTTCAGGATTCACAGATGAACAGAAAGTTCAAAAGAGCGGCATTTATTTCAAATAGAAATCTTTAGTAACATTGTGCATGTCTTTAGTGTCACTTTTGACCGATATAATGAGTCCTAAATTAATTCAAGTATTTGTTTTAAATGTTGTTTAATTATAAGCCATGATTGCAGGCATTACAGACGAGATGCTGGATGCATGACCGCTCACAAGCGTCATTATGAGGGAACACAGACTTGCTTTATGATTTTTAGCAGAATATCGCTCCAACACGTTGCTCTTTGATAGCAGTGGAGAGATTGCATGTGTGTGCGTGTTGAAGTATTGTAACACAGGGCTGGATATGACTCTGCTAAAGCTCTGATTGGGAGTTTCGGGTCCCGGGTCTTTTTGACCGTGTGTGTGTGTAATACCCGAGTCGATCGGAGAACCCCGCACCCGCCAGAGATCAGTGTCAGTCAGCATGCGTGTGTGTGTAACATTAGGATGAGAAACGTGTGAGCGGGAAATAAGTGTTAGCATCATTTAGGGTAATTTTAGGTTCATAAAGGGTCATTTAGGTTCATAAAGGCTCATTTAGGGTCATTTAGCCTCATTTAGGCTCATATAGGGTCATTTAGGTAATTAAGGGCCATATAGGCTCATTTAGGTCATATAGGCTCATTTAGAGTCATTTTGGTCATATAGGCTCATTTAGGGTCATATTGGCTCATTTAGGTAATTTAGGTCATATTGGCTCATTTAGGGTCATATAGGCTCATTTAGGGTCATTTAGGTCATATAGGCTCATTTAGGGTCATATAGGCTAATTTAGGGTCATATAGGGTCATTTAGGGTCACATAGGCTCATTTAGGCTCCTTTAGGGTCATATCGGCTCTTTTAGGCTCATTTGGGTCAAATAGGCTCATTTAGGGTAATTTAGGTCATAAAGGATAATTTAGGCTCATTCAGGGTCATTTAGGCTCATTTAGGTCATATAGGGTCATTTAGGCTCATTTAGGTCATAAAGGATAATTTAGGCTCATTCAGGGTCATTTAGGCTCATTTAGGTCATATAGGGTCATTTAGGCTCATTTAGGTCATATAGGGTCATTTAGACTCATTTAGGTCATAAAGGATAATTTAGGCTCATTCAGGGTCATTTAGGTCATATAGGGTCATTTAGGCTCATTTAGGTCATAAAGGGTCATATAGACTCATTTAGGTCATATAGGCTCATTTAGGTCATATAGGGTAATTTAGGCTCCTTTAGGGAAATTTAGGCTCATTTAGGGTCATATAGGGTAATTTAGGCTCCTTTAAGGCCTGTACACACCAAGCCGACGCCGACGAACTAGTGGCGACGAAATCAGACTGCGGAGTCGGCCGACGTCGGCAGCGTCTGGGTTCAAAGTTGCCCTGACACACCAAGCCGACGCTCGACACCCGACGGCCAAGTATCACATCCGTTCTGCGCCTGCGTAGAAGAAATCCCTTTCCGTACCAGCAGGTGGCAATAGTCTGTGTTTGTTACTCAAAGCTGGAAACCGAAGAGCTAAAGGGATACAAAACATAAACAAAGGTGCCTGAAAAAGCAGCACAGAATCTCGCTCACCACAGACGGATTCATGACATTTCGGAAATGTCTGACACTTTGCAAATGGCACTGGCGTTGTCAGCCCTTGGTATTCTGCTTGTGGAAGAGGAAAAGAAGCGGCCGCGAAAAATACGGAGAAAGCACTAAATGTACGGAGAAAGCACAGAATGATCAGATGGCCCGACTGACCGACGAGCTCCGACGCCGATTCAACATGTCGAATCGGCCGAAAAATAGCCGGCGAGGACCAACTTCAGCCGACGGTGCGGAACACACTGAGAAAACTTAGTCGGCCGACGAACAAAAACTGCCCGACGGCCAACCGTCGGCTTGGTGTGTACCGGCCTTTAGGGTCATATAGGCTCATTTACGGTCATGTAGGCTCATTTAGGTGACATAGGCTCATTTACGGTCATGTAGGCTCATTTAGGTCATGTAGGCTCATTTGCATCTGTTTTTGTTTTATGGCAACCCGGCTCCTGTTAGCTAGTGGAAGCTTGTTGAGTACGATCACGAGATTATGAAATAAAAGTTATCATATGAAAACATGTTTTGAGGATAAATGACCCGCAAGGTGGTTTAAACATCTATACCTGGCGTCGTGTGGTTTCTAGGTCTCTGTACTGCAGCATATATCAGTCTTGATCCAGATAACAATGTATTTTTCACTTTACTTTACATTACATGCATCCCGATCTAGGGGTCGACCGATATGTGTTTTTCAGGGCCGATACCGATTATTACAGATCAAGTAGACCGATAACCGATATTTTGAACCGATATACGTGTCTGGTGTAAAAATGAAAATGAATGCCAAAATTAATAATAACAAGAGCTCTGACAAAAAACGTTCTTTAAATGCTTTTAAACATGTCTTTAATTCTGAAAACTGTTAATAACAACAACAACATTAAATAAACAGTAATATTAATAATAACATAAGTGCAGGGATCACCCAGAAGCATTCTGTAAACATTTTGTAAAACTTAAAGTAAACAACAAGCAACAAATGAACAAATAATGGAAAATAAATGTAATAGCTCCCTGAAGTTTTATAAGCTAATGAAATGGGCAACAATTAGTAGTTCCAATCCAATCTTTTAATCAAATGAGTTAAACTTTATTTTTGGCAAACAAATGAGTTTACTATTAAAATTAAAACATGGAAGAAATAGCGTATTGTGTGATTATTCTCAACAAAAGTTGTAATAATTGTTGTAGTTGTATTACGTATATTCTCAAAAGTCAAAGTCAAAGTCAGCTTTATTGTCAATTCTACAATTCTAATTGAAATTGCATTACTCTCTTACTCCCTGGTGCATACAGATAACACTAAACACTAACAGTAGAACGCACAAATATACAAATAAGGACATGTAGAAAAAAATATAATAATAATAAAAAATAGATAAAGTGGCATAAGGCACATGGTAAATAGTGCAAACCAGTGAAATACACAGACAGTGCAGAATATGAATGGTGTAGTGCAAAGAGCTTATTAAGTCTATTTTATTAAAGTGACGAGAGAGCAGTCTTTATTCAGACTGTCAGAAGAGGTAGTTCAATGAGGTCAGTCCAATGCTGTACAAAGTGACTGGTGCTTGTCACAGTGTGTGTGCGTGTGCGGGGGGGTGTGTGGTGTGTGGGGGGCGGGGGGGGTCAGTGTAGTTCAGTGGTGCGTGGTGTAAGAGAGGGGGAGGGGGGGCAAGGACGGGAGGGAGTTCAGCTTCCTGACAGCCTGGTGGATGAAGCTGTCCTTCAGTCTGTTGGTCCTGGCCTGGAGACTCCGCAGTCTCCTCCCTGATGGTAGCAGACTGAAGAAGCTGTGTGTCGGGTGGGTGGTATCACCTGCAATGTAGAGGCTTTGCGGGTGAGACGGGTGCTGTAGATGTCCTGGAGGGAGGGGAGAGAGACACCAACGATCTTCTCAGCTGCTCTCACTATCCGTTGAAGGGACTTGCGGCAGGACGCGTTGCAGGCGCCATACCACACAGTGATGCAGCTAGTCAGGATGCTCTCGATGGTGCCTCTGTAGAAGGTGCACATGATGGGGGTCGGGGCTCTGGCTCTTCTGAGTTTGCGGAGGAAGTAGAGACGCTGTTGTGCTTTCTTGGCTAGTGCTGCAGTGTTGTTGGTCCAGGAGAGGTCCTCTGTGATGTGTACACCCAGGAACTTGGTGCTGCTCACTCTCTCCACGGTCGCACCATTGATGGTCAGAGGAGCATGCAGAGAATGCACTCTCCTGAAGTCAACGACAATCTCCTTCGTCTTCTCCACATTCAGAGAGAGATTGTTGTCACTGCACCATCCGGCCAGGCGGCTCACCTCGCTCTATATTCGGCTAAACCGAACTTATATTTTGACAGGTTGCCATGAGGACCTTTTAAGTTTCTGTAGCCTATGTATATATGATATGACGATCGTTTTACTCAAATGAAACGGTCAAATGCTCATGAAGTGACTCTCCGAGCAGTTCTGGGGATGTTGTTCATGTATTTATGTCCTCGTTTAGTGAGACGGCAGATGCTGAAAACACAGCGAGCATCACACGCTCTTCAGTATGTGTGTGTGCAGTAAATGAAACCGCACGTCTGTGTCATTCATTAACAGAGATGCAGAACATGCAGGATTCATATTTAAATAGTGTTTTTGCGGCTTAATATTTATAGATACTAGTCCATAGCGCGAGTCGATTTGTGTACTGACCTACTTTTGATTAATTCATCCAAACTTCGACAAATTCCATGACATTCCGCGTTATACGGTAAATTCCATTATATGACTGCATTCCGCGATTCCGCCCGCATTTTCCGCATCGCGGACATCATAGGTTATATTGAGGTGTTTTGCAACTTCAGTGTAGTGGATTGTGATTTATTGCAACGTCTGCTGCTGCCTTACCTTTGAGAGACAACTGATGCATGATCACTGACGCAGCTCCAGTTAGCAAGTGCTTTCGGTGTGAGACTGCCTTCAGTTTTCCGCGTTGATTGGTCGGACTCGTGACTCCCTACATATCAGATGAGCGGTGGGCGGAGATTGCTCTAGGCCACAGAGTGTTGAGCTCAGACAGGCTGCATCGGAGCCAAATAGTGCATTTAAAAATTAAATAATTTCACCTGTATTATTTATTCACCAATAAATAATGTCACCTGTAAATAGTATGTTTATTTGCATAATAAAAAAAATTATAATAATTATTGGCAAATCTGTTTTGAAAATGGCCGATATCGATAATCGTAAAAATGCTTAATATCGGTCGACCCCTATCCCGATCTCAAGTGCTTAAACGTACACTATCAATATAAATATCATACGCCATGAAATAGCATCAAATACATACAAGCATTATTTCATTTGTTACATTTTCCCATCTTTTCTTTTTCACCCCCTTCATTTTTCTTTTCTGAAAACCAAATTAATATATTTTTAAAGATCAAAGATCGTGTCATGTTTGGTCCTATATGGCAAAAAAATATATATATATTTTGAAATATATAAAAAGCATTTTCATGGACCGAAATATACAGAGGTCAAAATTTATACAGAGGTCAAAAATGCTTTTAAAAAATATTTATATATGGCCAAAGATATATGTATATGTAAATATTAGAGGTGGGCATAGATTAATTTTTTTAATCTAGATTAATCTAGATTAAAATGGCTCATTTGAATTCTGCCGAAGGCATTCAGAATATGTGTGCTACCCAAATAATGACTAAAAGTAAGTCTTTGAGAACGGGTTTCTCAAGCCAGGTGGCGCATTAGACCAGGGGCTCATCTCCTGTTTCCAAAATGCATCACAAACTTTAATCTCTTCCCGTCCCAATCCCACGAAAAAACTGGAGGAAAATCCCGTTCCACTCCCGGAAGAATGACTCCCATTCCCTCCCACTCCCGTGTTGTTGTTGTTGTTGTTTTTTTGCCGATAACTGTCAATTACAGTAAAATTATAGTACAGATCACAGCGTGCCCACCTTATTAGTTGAATAAAAACCCAAAATGTCGTTTTTTGTTATTATATTGAACTGAAAGCCATCTTATTATGCACAGTGTTGCACAGATTAAATTTCATGTAAATCATCCATGCTAACACACACGTCTTCTATTTTTTTTTAGACATTTCACTCTCTATAGATATATTTTTCTATGTACTGTATTTTTAGATATATTCGAGTTTCGAAGTTTCTCGCTCAAGTTCACATGAGACCTAAAGCGCATCCTGTTTGCTTAAAAGTGCAACGTTTCGTTGTTATTCTGAGTGCACACAAATAAACGTAGAGTCTTTACAGATTCGAAAGATGTATTAGGCTACTTTTATCTGTATGACCAAGAATGACGGAGATTTTAAGAGCAAGTGAGCACACCGGAGCCTGTCTTGCAGCAAACGCGCTTCCACACAAACACTTCAATAGCACACATTTCTCTAGGTTAACATCATATTGAGCGGCCATGTAAAGTTGCTACTACATACATCTTTCAGATGAAAAGCCATATTTGAGGTTGATGAATGATAGGTGAGCGTTTGGATGTCCTGCCCGATTGTATTACCACACAGACCAGCCGTTAACAATCTGTCCATCACGGACTGCGAGCCTCTAGTTCGAAGACTCGTTCTCGCCCCCTACAGTGCAATTCGGCTAGGTATACATCCGCGCTAAAATATCAGGGTGAAAGTCATCATAGCTTGCGTAGTATAGACCCAGCTCCCAACCCAACTTTGAGAATAGATTAACGGCGATATTTTTTTTATTGCCGATAAGAGTCTCACGTTAACGCAGCACGTTAACGCCGATAACGGCCCACCACTAGTAAATATATTTTAACAAATATATATTTTTTGGCCTTTTTGAAAAAAATACTATTTTTTTGCTATATTTGTTGTGTTGTCCTGCAACAACAATAAGAAAACAGATGATAAAAAATGTGTTGTTTTTCTGAGTCAGATAATGATCATCACTCATATTCTTGAACAGCCTGTCATGGGATACATATACATTGTTGCACAGATGATATGTATTGAGAGCTGTGATATTGTATGATTTTAGTTTGTGTTTTGTGTTTCTCTCTCAGCTGGAGCTGATCACGGCTCAGGCCATGAGAGCCGGCTTCACAGGCGGGATGGTCGTTGACTATCCCAACAGCAGCAAAGCTAAAAAGTAACTCTTTCTGCTGGATATTTTCATAATCACTGTTCAGCAAACATGTTTAATTGTTACATGCTGGAGTATCATAATGAGTGACACTTCTATTTTTCATGATAGATTTTTCCTGTGTTTGTTTGCTGGTGTGTCTGGTGTCTTACCCAAGGTATGTACAGCATCAGTATACACACGCGCACACGCACACACATACGCGCACACACATACGCACACACACACACACACACACACAGACACACACGTACACACACACATGTTGGTTTTTATGGTTTACGGGGACTCTCCATAGGCGTAATGGTTTTTATACTGTACAAACCGTATGTGCTATTGCCCTACAACTACCCTACACCTAAACTTAGCCCTCACAGGAGACGGTGCATTTCTATTTTCCCTCAAAAAAACTCACTCTGTATGATTTATAAGCGTTTTGAATTATGGGGACACTGAAAATGTCCTCATAAATCACCTTCTCCTTGTAATACCTATGTCATACCCATGTCATTATACAAATTTGTGTCCTCATAAACCACATAAACATGCACACACACACACGTACACACACACACACGCACACATACACACACACACATGTTCATGAAACGCTTGTTTCTGTTTTTCAGGGCTTAGATACAGAGTCGACTAACAGAGGCGTATCAAATCAGGCACAGTTCACATCACAGAGGTAAACACATGCTATCAATTTAGTATTTTAGTTTATTTTATGTTGTCCATCTAAAAACCTTTTCATCTATAAATAAGGGGATGCATGCTACCACTTTTTCTTTCATACTAGAATATGTCCTAAAGCAATCAGATACTGCACTATAAAAGTATAAAGCCTTTCCCCTTAAAATGCAGATTTTAGATGCTAAATTGTGCCTGTGTCCAAATATAAATGGGCCTGACTGTATATGTGTCAAAAACGAATAATAGTATAATACAGATAATAAAAAAATTATTCCATGTCCTGTTTAATTTTTTGTTTTTGGAAAAAAGTCATCTCGACGAATGAAAAGACGAATGTGAATTTTTCTGCAAAACTGTAAAGTTAAAAATAATAAGGCTGTAAATGTATTATTTTTTTGGTTGGTGGGGGGTCTTTGTCACCTTTTCCCCCCATGATGAGTTTGCGTCCCTGTCTTTTTAAAGGTCCCGTTTCAAAAACATGAAAGGAAAGTCTGTGAAGAAGAGTAAAGACTGGATCGTGGAAAAAAAGGAAAGACGGCGCCGGCAGGGGAAGTACGTTATAGCTTTTTAATTTGAAATATTTCACTGTATCGGCAACACAAACTCGTTATCTGTAGTGATCTGCTGCTTTCACCGTCACACTGAATGTTCAATTGAATATCGGTTCTTGTCTTCAGTGAACGTTTTGACTTCTATTCATTCTCAGGATATTAATTCTTGATATCAACAATTCAGTTTTTACTAGTTAAAATCATAGACTGTAGAAAACATGGACGTAGTGTCCGTGACGTCACCCGTCGGTTTCTGAAGCTCAAAGTGGGCAGAGCCGGCCGTCGCCATCTTAGCTGCACGTCGGATAATCGAAAAGGGGTGGGATGTGGGTGGAGCTTGTTGCTGAAACCACGCCCACCAAGCGCGACAGTGGTGACGGCACCGGCAATACACCTGTCACTCAAGTGGCCACGCCCTTATTTATGCAGAACTTTAAGGCTTAATATAATTTAAATGGATGAGTATTAAAAAAATTCACCTCCCTCACAGTTATCATGAAGGGCAAAATTAGCTATATAGACCAAAACCACTTTTTATACCAGGCTGTAAACATGTATTTTTCTGCTGTAAAGTTGAGTATTTTAACATGGGGCTCTATGGGATTGACTCCCTTCTGCAGCTGCCGCTTGGTTAAAATATCTATTCTTGATATCAGAAATTACCCTCCCAATTGTTGATATGAATATCTGAAAATGTATTTCTGATATCAAGAATTGACATTTTTACTAGTAAGAGTATTTCTGATCTGTGAAATTGGAACTAGTAAGAAATGAATTATTGATATCAACAATTAAATTTGAATGGCGGCCTATGGTGACATTGTTACTAATAGAAATCCTGATATCAAGAATTAACATATGAATGAATATCCTGAGAATGAATGTCAAAACGGTCATGTTAGGTTTATCTGTTAGTGATATAACGAAGCTGGAAATAATCTCTAATGAAAGAATCAGACACTAATTGGCACCTAATGAGAATTTCAGAGTTGGTTTGTATAAAGTGGTCATTGTTTTTGCAGCTGTTGTACGTCTGATTTCAGCTGTGGTGTGTGTTGTGTTTTCTCCTCTCAGGGGTGTAAGGGCCGACACTAAGTACACGGGTCGTCACCGAAAACCTCGCTTTTGATCCCTCCGCTGCCTCATATGAGCGTCTTGCCTGCTCATTCAATCTATATGAGCCAGTTACAACTCCTATATCTGTATCGACCAATCAGAAGGCAGAAGCAGAACGATGCGCTTGGAGGAAATATATCACGGAGGAATAGAAAACCCAAATAGAGAGAGAACTAAACAACGTCTTGTCTTATAAGATCAACATGTGCATTATGTGAAGCCTTAATAAACCAGATTTGATCTTCTCAGCTGTGACTCTTTAATACGTCTGCTTATAAAGTATGAGAAGCATAAGAGCTTATGGTTCAAAGACGGTGTGAATGCATGAGATTTGGGTTGTTTATTTAATGTTTTTTTGGTTTGTGCATTCATTTAATGCCACGTACAGTATAAAATGGTTAAATTAAGCACTCTGTTTTAATTAAGACAAGAGCTACGTGACAATTCACACACTGTTTGTATGACGCCGTGTACCAGATTACATAATAAATGTGTTTCCATCTGAGCTCTTTACTTAAAACATGCTTTTATGTACTTCAATTTTCATGATACGTGCTCACTATATACA